>JAYESA010000008.1:21462664-21518367 GCA_036927795.1 Iris macrosiphon
TGGTGAGCAACTCCGCGCCTGGTGGAGTTATCACGATGGATAAAGTTAAAAGAATCTTATTGAATGAGGCGATCTGGCATAAGCAATTAGAATCATCGTAGGAGTCCGCTCTGGTAGCTTCTGTAATGACCCATTTTGCTTAAGCAGACTGCCAATTCAAACGACAAAAGTGCAATGTCCCGACCCACTTTGCTCAGCGATAATACTCATTTGAGGCAAAAGAATTTTCAGACTTGGCCCTTCAAGAGTTCCAGCTTAGGCTTTCAGAGGCTCGCTCGGAGTATCGCTCGACTGAGATGAATCATCGCTAAGATGGATGGCTACGATGAACTTATCTTTGCTTAGCCAGCATACTTAAAATATAGATATTTTATGCTAGTCGTTAGGTGAATCACCCCCATGCTACGATAAACTTTGCTTATAACACAACTAGCTAAGGGAATAATCTCAACTTGTAGCCTGGCATCGTAGAACATGAACTTAGTATGCCAATATCAAGTTCATCATAGAATATAACACAACTAGCTAAGGGAATAATCCTAACTTGTATTGCTTGTGTTAGAACATGAAAATAAAACTTTGCTTATAATCAGACCCTGGCATGCTACCTTTGTCTCATGCAACTAGACCCTGCTATGCCTTGAGTAGAATGATATACATATACTTTGTAGTGCAATATTCATTTGCTATAGTGCACAACCCTAGATTACGTCGCTCGGTAAGTCCCTTTACAGTTTTACTCCTCGGCTTACCCTCGGGCCCGAGCAAAATATAAATGCTTAAGTATTCTATATGAACGCAATGCTTGTCTACTATATATTAACTTGTATTTGTTGCCTCGATTTATTTATTGTCATATATTTGTATGCCAATATCAAGTGAATGCTATATTGCCTTGTTTTTATCCAAACCACCGGAAGACTATCTAATAGTCGTTCGGAGCCAAGTATAAAATATTAAAAGTATTCAGGACCGTTTGGTCGCTAAGGCATTCCCGAACTAGGAAACTGCATCAATGGACAGTTAAGCGAGATAACATTGCCTCAAAGAAATTGATACTCGTCTTGTACTCAATCTAAAGGCTCAGGGAGACTATCCAAGATAGATCATGCTATGTGATTGTCTCATGCTCGCATTGCCTTAGATTGCATCAAGTCAAGTGAACACTAAACAAGAATCATGTCATGTAAAGCAAGAAATCATAGCTCATGGGGCATACTTGTCCTGAATAAAATCGAGTTATCCTGTGAACCTGAAACCCAAGACCTGCATGGTCACGGATAACTTGTGCACAAGGGGGATTACAGCATCCCATTCTGCGAACGGTCTTGGGATACTGGGACTGATCCGGTCTAGACGGACTCTATGTTGTTCTCTCCTTGTTTATAGGGATGGTGCACAACGCCCATGTTATTTTACCATTCGTACCATTCTGAACCCCATACTCATTGAGAGGCGTCTCTATTTGTTCGGCAGAATGGCTTATAAGGCCCTGTTCAAACCGTTTCAAATATTTCGCTAGTGAGACATCGTCCATTATGGCTATTCCAGTGACCCTCATGTTCATATAGATAAGACATCCTCGCTTAGTGGCAATCCGTGTGTGAGTCATTGCATTGCAGTAAATAACTAAATCACTTGAACATCCTCTGCAACACTTCGGGATAACATGTATGCTCGTGCACCCGAAATATAATCTCACACTGAAACACTTATGTTTGCATATGTTATTGCCCCTGAATCTCATTATATATAATGCTTGTGGTTCAATTAACTTGGTTTGCCTTGAACAGGGAAGGACAAATGGTAAGTTGGGAAGTCTTCCTGTGTTTTCTATTATATCGCACGGTCCACTGCCACACGAGTTAGGCTATTCCACATTGCCATGAAACTGATCCTAAAGTAAGACTAGGAAGACAATAAAATAGTTGGTGCACGAAACCTATTAAACATATTTGGATTTTGTCGAGCGGGCGAGTAGCCTCCCCACCAGTGCATTCATGTACTGATAATCTACTAGATTGCTTGCAGGGTGCGGGAGAACCTCGTTCAGTTTGGATGTCTCCTTCGTGCGTGCTAACGCGTGGAGTTCACTCTGAAGCCTTGGAGCGTTGTGATCCAAAACTGAAGCACATATACAAGGCATAATATTGGAATATCATCTTTACATCATTCCATAAATATAGCCACTTGGCACGTTTTTACTGTTCAGAGAGAGAGGCTTGAGCGACTTGTGATATTGGCCTAGCGTCGCCTGTAACACTTGTTAAATATCAATAAAGAGTTTGTTTTACTTCTATACTTATGTTATTCAATGCTTCCGCTATTGACGACTCTGTTAACTTATTACCAATCGCCTATGCGTTTATTATTCTGCTGTATTCGATTAATTTGTGCGACTTTGTGGCTTAGACCTCTTATTGCCAGTTTGGACCACGGCCTTGCATGGGTGCTGCTCACGCTCGTACGGTATCACACCCAGATGGGTCAAGCAATCATCCCGCGGGAGCACTAGCATGGTGATTCTCGCCTAGCGGGGACGGCCGATTAGCCTACGGAAGATCGGGGCATGACAGATTGGTATCAGAGCATGGCTATACACCTTTGGACTTCATTTTGATTTTTTAAGTTTTGAAAGCTCGTTCGTGGGTTATGTGCATGCTCTCTCTAAATATCCCATCAAAATGTTCCAAATAATAAGTCTAAATACTTTTAAAAAGTGCATATAAATGGTTTGATCGCTTGTACGAAATCGTGATGCAATAGGCCTTTGTGCCGACCTGTGCTAGACCCTTAGGATTACACTCATGCTAGAATTATGACTTATGTGCAAACCCGAAATATCTATATATGTTTGTCCAATTGGTTAGTATGCGGAATCGAATATTGCCCAAACGGTAAGCTATGTACACAGCCTTTTGGCTAAGTTGTGTTAAGTATCGTGCGTCAAGACCCTTTGGTGTAAGCTAAGTTGCAAATGAGATGGGATATCGTTCAGATAAGAGACAAGTCAGACTTAGAATGGCAACCGATAAAAATATTATCAGATTATCTCTTAGGCGAACATAGAGAATCGTGCTAGGATTTTAGAAAATAGCTCAAACAGTATTTCGTGTCGAAAGATACAAATTGAATATGGTTACTTGAATGACTATAAATGGGATATATATACGAGGCTAAGATTTATCAAGCGATGCTATATATTGTGCATGAATTCTAAGGAAATTTTGGTGAATATACTAGCGATTGATGCAAACACGATTGAGAATTTAATTAGAAATGTCCAAACGGATTCATAAGTCTCGTGCAATAATTGGATTGAACGAATTGAGAATGTCTCGAATAAATGATAAGGCTTATATCGAATAGGGATTCATGGAAATGGAAATCGATATCTTGGTTAAGAAAACTTGTTAAAAAACTTATCGTGCGAGCAATTTTAGATTGAAACAAATGGATTGAACTTGAATACAATATATATCGCTCGAATAAAAGTTAGCCCGAAAATGAATATTATAGTTCGATGAAAGAGATGAACGATAACGAATTTGACTTAGAGTTTGGAAGAACGATCTTGAATCTAGTTCAGAAAGATAATCTTCAAAATTAGTTTCCAGTGAGAACGATTATCCTACGGAAGCGCCGACGTGGTAATTTCACGTACGGTGGGGATGATCGAACTCACAGGAACATGTTAGAAGATTATTCCAAACGAACTCGATGAATAGAACGTATCAAAAGATGGAATAGACTTGGGCTTGAATACTTGAAACTAGTTATTTGAGGAATGATAGAAGTAGACTATGGAATTACCGAACGGTAACATTAAAGCTGGATGATTTTGCTAGACAAATTATAATCACTACATGAACGGACTTGACTCGATGGATATATAACTTGGATGAAGAAAAGTGAAAATATAAGGTATCTCGATCATGCCAAAGAAAACCATAACGTTCAAACATTCTTGTCTTGTGCGAGCATAACACTATGCTCGTGTATGCGTCATGCCCGGATTAGGACGATTATCCAGCGAAAGAGTTGACATGGTGATCTCACATCCAACGAGGGTGATCGAACTTACGGAAGACTGGAGCGTGATAACTAATGGATCATCTTGACTTGTGGTTTGACACGATAAGACGAATTTGGAATGCAAGTGAATCAAAAATATTTCAGGGATAAGTTAGCCTAGAACCTAGAATAAATCACGCTTGATGGTTTCGTGAACGAATACATGAATTAGGTTGGACAACTTAAAGTTATAAATAAAGGTTTAGAATCAAATCTTGGCTTGGGGGTCTAGACTTGGAATAGATATGGATTCTATTGAATATACTTGAGGAGATAGACTATGCAAAATTACTAGGCTTGTCCTACAACTTTAATATATTATAGGTTTTACTGAATGGACTTGAACCTTGTGCAAGCGAACGTGCTAATATGTGTAGGATGATCGGTGCTCAATGTTTAGAAATTTGAGTAAAATAAGATTGGGTAGAATATTTCATACAAATGAATAATGGTTTGACCCTAGGAATTGGGGCGAGCATCGTGCGACGAATTTGCACGATAAATCGTGTGCTTGAACTTGTACCTCTGACCATGTGAGCTGACCTAGTAATTAGTAGGCAATCCTATGTCGAGTGAATGGACTTGTGTGACCGACTTTAGCATATTGCTTGAATAAAGCTACAAAACTGGGGCAGCAAGACTTAGAGTTAGACTTGGAACGGTAAGTGTGTGCCATGTTTGACCCGAATGGATGGACGCTAGTCGGTAGATTGGATAGATCGTGCTTAACGGTAGTACAAAATGCTTTAATTGGGTTAGAATGGAAATGGCTTGGATTGGATTGACCATGTTGGAAGTATCCATGTGATTCATAAAACGAGAACCCTTGAGATTTTTGTAAGTAGCTTGTCCGATTTTACTATCTCTAAGTTTGGTTGAATGCATATGTTTGAGGGACTCCTTGAACATGTGCACAATCCAAGACTCAATGAGACATAAAACTTGAGTGCTAAGACTTTGCTATCGCTAAGTTGGTTGGCGTGCGTATGTTTAAGGTGCACTTCGAATATGTGCACTATCCAGACTCGCGATATGCTGATCTCGATGCTAGTACAAGTGAATATCCACACGAACAAGTATAACGACTTATATAAGTTTGCCTCAGCCATAGATCATCATTCACGTGGCTTATAACATACCTCGTGTTAAGAAACATGTCCCGCACTAAGGAACAAATGAGATCGACTCAGCATACACGCGACACAGCGTAAGTATTGAGTAGGAGATCCGTTTTAACAAATCAGATCTAGTGGTAGCGATTGCTACTCTTGGGATAGATTCGATAGTGAGATAGAATAGCCTGCGCTCAGAAAGTCTTGAGGATGAGACTTTTTCTGAGTGGTGTATAATGTAACGATCCGTTCCGCTCAAGCGGAGTGCCGATTCAAACGGCAAAAGTGCAACATCCCGAACTGCTTTGCTCATCGAGAATACTTGTTTGAGACAAAAGAATTTTCAGACTTGGCCCTTTAGGAGTTCTGACTTAGGCTTTCAGATGCTCGCTCGGAGTATCGCTCGACCGAGGTGAATTATCGCTAAGGTGGGTGGCTACGGTAAACTTTTTTGCTTAGCCAGCACACTTAAAATATGAATGTTTCATGCTAGTCACTAGGTGAATCACCCCCTATATGCTAATAAAAATACAACGCACCTAGCTAAGGGAATAATCCCAACTTGTATTGCTTGTGTTAGAACATGGAAATAAAACTTTGCTTATAATCAGACCCTCGCATGCTACCTTTGCCTCGTGCAACTAGACCCCGCTATGCCTTGAGTAGAATAATATACATATACTTTATAGTGCAATATTCACTTTCTATAATGTGTGACCCTAGATTATGTCGCTCGATAAGTTCCTTTACGGTTTCACTCCTCGGCTTACCCTCGGGCCCGAGCAAAACGTAAATGCTTAAGTATTCTATATGAATGCAATGCTTGTCTGCTATATGTTAACTTGTATTTGTTGCCTCGATTCAATGATTGTCATATATTTGTATGCCAATATCAAGTGAATGCTATCTTGCCTTATTTTCATCCAAACCACCGGAAGACTATATAATAGTCGTTCGAAGCCAAGTATAGAACATTGAAAGTATTTTGGACCGTTTGGTCGCCAAGGCATTCCCGAACTAGGGAACTACATCAATGGACAGTTAAGCAAGATAACATCCTCTCAGAGAAATTAATACTTATCTTATACTCAATCTAACGGCTCAGGAAGACTATTTAAGATAGATCATTCTATATGATTATCTCATGCTCGTATTGCCTTAGATTGCATCAAGTCAAGTGAACACTGAACAAGAATCATGTCATATACAGTAAGAAATCATAGCTCGTGGAGCATACTTGTCTTGAACAAAATTGAGTTATCCTGTGAACCTGAAACTCAAGACTTGCATGGTCACGGACAACGCCCATGTTATTTTACCATTCGCACCATTCTGAACCCCATACTCATTGAGAGGCATCTATATTTGTTCGGCAGAATGGCTTGCAAGGCCCTGTTTAAACCGTTTCAAACATTCTGCTAGTGAGACATCGTCCATTATGGCTATGTTAATGACCCTCATGTTCATATAGATAAGATATCCTCTCTTAGCGACAATCTACGTTCGAGTTATTATATTGCAGACAATAACTAAATCACTTGAACATCCTCTGTAATACTTCTGGATAACCTGTATGCTAGTGCACCCAAAATATAATATCGCACTGAAACACTTATATTTGTATATGTTATTGCCCCTGAATCTCATTATATATGCTGCTTGTGCTTGAATTAACTTGGTTTGCCTTGGACAGGAAAAGATAAATGGTAAGTTGGTAAGTCTCGTCGTGTTTCCTCTTATATCGCACGGCGCCCTGCAATACGAGTTAGGCTATTCCCCATTTCCAAGAAACTGATCCTAAGACAAGACTAGAAAGACAACAAAATAGTTGGTGCTCGAAACCTATTGAACATGGGGCAAGTAGCCTCCCCACCAGTGCATTCATGTACTGATAACCCACCAGATTGCTTGCAGGGTATGAAAGAACCTCGTTCGGTGCGGATGTCTCCTTCGTGCATGCTAAGGCATGGAGTTCACTCTGAAGCCTTGGAGCATTGCGATCCAAAACTGAAGCACATATACAAGAAATAATATTCGAATATCGCCTTTACATCATTCTAATATGTAGCCCCTTGGCACGCTTTTACTATTCAGAGAGAGAGAGAGGCTTGAGCGACTTGTAATATTGGCCTAGTACCGCCTGTAATACTTGTTAAATATCAATAAAGAGTTTGCTTTACTTATATACTTGTGTTATTCAATGCTTCCGCTATTGATGACTCTATAAACTTGTTACCAGTCGCCTATATGTTCATTATTCTGCTGCACTCGGATAATCTGTGCAACTCTGTGGCTTAGACCTCTTACCACCAGAAAGGACCACGGCCTTACATGAGCGTTGCTCACGCTCGTACGGCATCACGCCCAGATAGGTCAAGCGATCGTCCCATGGGAGCGCTGGCATGGTGATTCTTGCCTAGCGGGGATGGCCGATTAGCCTGCGGAAGATCGGGGCATCACAGACTAGAAGGGAAGACCCAAGTCAGAAGCTAGGAATAGGGGGAGTTCTCAGGATCTTGTAACTGTGGACCGCAAGGAGGGATACTATCACTATGGCAAAAGGGCTCATATTAAGAGAAACTACATGAAGCTCAAAGCAGAGAAGGCCAAAGGCAAGAACGATCAGGAGAATCTCACGGCTATAGAAGATCTCATCATCGCAGCAACCGACGCAGAGGAACCTTGTGGCATGTATCATGATGGCGATTGGGTCATGGACACAGGGGCATCGTATCATGCCACTCCATATAGGAGGATCTTTATGTCATACCACGGTAGCATGTTTGGACATGTGAAGATGGACAACAAGGGGACGACTGTAGTTGTAGACATCGGTGATGTGCACTTGACAACGGAGCTTGGTGAGTAGCTCGTTCTCAAGGATGTGCGATATGTACTGAGTTTACGCTACAACTTGGTTTTGGTAGGGAGGCTGGCGGATGATGGTTATCACAGTTTATTTAGGGACAAAGATTGGATGCTTACGAAGGGTTCCCAACAGCTGGCTCGAGGAGGTTTATGTTGTGGCATATACAGGCTAAATCCCCTGACTTGTACAGGAAAGCCACAGATATCGGATGAAGGCTCAAGGGGTATTCAATATGAGTTGGATCGTATGGAACTTGCTGAGAAGGGGCTTCAAGATACTTTGAGGATTATGAAGGATTTGGTTCGTCAAGACAAAATGAAGAATGGTGATGAGCCAAAGATTGAGGGTCAGTATGTCGATCCTATGACAGTTGGTTGGTCTCCAGGTGAGGGTTACTTCACGGATTTGATTTTGGTGACGGGTGGTTTGTCGAAGCTTCATGGAGCGATATTGGTTTTAGCAGTTCGAGGCCAGGGAGGAGATCAAGGTTTGTAGCAAACTCAATCTGAGGTGGGAGCATCACCATTCACACAGTTCTAGGGAAGTTGTGGGTCATCGATGATATACACAGTGTGTGATGTTTTGCTCAAGAATGCATGTGTATGGGGAAACTTTAAGTTCAGACATAAAGGTAGGAGAATCAGGAGTTCGAATCTTGGAAAAATTGTATTTTTCGCTTGGTTGGGCCAGCCAAGGGTGACGAACCTCGTCGGAACGTTAAAATATTTTGGTAGAAGACAAAAGTCGGGGACAGGCAGGCAAGACTTACGGTGAGGCTGATAGTTAGGAACTTTGGTCTCAGTCGTGTCATTGATGTCAACAGGATCCCAGTGATACAGAAGGTGCTACGCATGGCAGCTAGCATCGACGTGGCGGTCGAGAAGCTGGAGATGAAGGAAGATGCAAAGCAACTCGAGGGATCAGAGATCGGTGGCATAGGGGAGCAGGAACTCTATCACGGGACGATAGGCATGGAGTGCAGTTGAGAAGGCATGGGGTCAAAACCCTCTCATCAGACTAGAGGGGGAGATTGTTGGGGTCCAATATGGATTTAGTGAATTTTGGGGCCCAAATATGGTCAAAGATTTGATTTGATATAATTTAGAAATCTACATTAAATGTAAGATTTGATTAGATTTCAAATTTATATTAAATATTTAATTTGACCATATTTGGACGTCCATAATTGGTGTTGGGCTATTTATGTGGAATATGATTCTTATTTTAAGATTTTATATTTAGAAAATCTTATTATGACCTATATTTATTGGATTTCTCATCATATAAATATATAAGGAGAGTGAAGGCACAAAAAGATAGCACAATGTAAAGATTTGGGATGCTCGTCCACAGAAAATCTAAGAGAAAGCTTGTGCTTTTCTTTTAGGACATCGACATCCAAGACAGAAGAAAGAAGGAGATCAAATCGGGGAGACGTCAACTTCGGTTAGAAAAATTGCTATGAGTTGGTGAGAGATTTCAATTGTAATATCTTCTTCTTTTTCTTGAATGTGGTGAGAAGGATGAATCTATTAGGGAAAAGCCTTCAACATTAATTTTGTCAATCTTGTAATTTTACCTGAGTTATAAAGGTTAGAATTTGTCCAGGTGACGTAGTCACCATCATATACTTGTATTTATTTGTTCTTGGTTTTCGTTAGACAGGGGTTGGTTATATCAGGTGGGTTGGCATAAAGTTTCGATGTGGGCACCCTCATACACGGTGTCGAAACGCTTGTAGGCATGTCTGATTCCCAATAAATAGGCAGGTATATGTGAATTAATACACCAATAGGAAATAATGGTATTGATTATATGAAGGGAAAGAAACTGATCTCCTAGTATTTCTTCGATAATCAAAAGAATTAATATAGAAAAGAAAAAAAATTAGCATGACCCATTTTAAGAACTGGTACTAAATTTTTGGGTGTTCAGAACAAAAAATAAAATAAAATAAAAACTTAAATTTTATAAAATGAACACCACCACTAGAGTTGAACTCATGCCCCTTTACATAAGAGGTGTACAAGTAAAAAAATAACTTTGCTAAATAAGTTATTCTATCAAATTGAGTTAGCACTAGTATATATATATATATATATATATATATATATATATATATATATATATATATATATATATATATATACAACTGTGGCCAACCTGCACAACCGTGGGGGGTGGGATTTGAACCCGAGCCTTATGGCCGGGGACCCAACGCTCTAACCACTTGGGCTATATATATATATATATATATATATATATGTGTGTGTGTGTGTGTGTGTGTGTGTGTGTGTGTGTGTGTGCCATTACAGTTGGTTTTGGAAACCTTAATTTAATAACAAACAAAAAGAGTACAAAAAAATTTTAGATAGACAATCTAAGTACAATATTTTTTATCTGGGTAGTGTGACGATGGAGATCGAGTACAACAACGACTCTTTTACTCTGTTGACGGTCCAATGAGTGAATGTGTGATGCTCTCTTCTTTCTTCTCTATCCTGAGTTTGTGTGCACATACTTAGCTCTCCTGGAGGGGTATGGTCTCCTTAAAGCAGAAAAACCATATTTGGGACATCAAAGTTGCATCTATTTATGGCCATCATGTTGATGGGCTATAGGTGCTGCATGTTCTTCTGTTTGGTGGTCGTAGGGGGCTCCTTCAACAGAATGCAGTTGTAACTATAGGCGCATAGTATGGGTTGAGTCAAGGGAAAGCTGCCACATGGACATTTTGTTAGGATTTGTCGTTTGTTAGAGATCTTGGCGGTTTTCGTCTTCTGTTTGTGTGACTTTGTCAGCTTGATACGTGGCCCGCATTCAGTTAGAAAGAATCACAACAGAAAAATTTTGTCTCAGGGAACCTTGCCACGTTATACGTATGGAGTCTGAGATGCATGGGATGCATGGCATCTGGAACGCATAGGGCCAAAGACACATAGGACGCATGGAGTCTGGAACGCATGGGGCTAGAGACACATGAAATAAATAGAGTCTGGAACATATAGGGACAGAGTTGCATGGAACGCATGGAGTCTGGAACACATAGGACCAGAGTGGAATGGAGTACGTGAAGTCTGAAATACATGAGGCCTCATACACGTAGCATTGTATTTTTTTCAGAAGTTATTATTAGTCCGACAAGAGCTTCTTGTCGCTTATTATTCTCATATCTTTTGAGGCGTTCAAAAATTTAATTTTGACAGGATTCTCTATCAAACATAATCTTGGTATCAGGCCTTTATGTAGCCAATATCTGGGGGCTCATGGATGCTATTTTTTTTGGCCTTTTGGTCATCATGCTACCTGATTTCTTCTAAGTCGATCTTGGGGTGCATGTTTGTTGAGCGCATGGATCTAGATTTTTTATGCTTCTACAAGACCTTCTTCAAAGCTTTCAAACAGATAAGTTTGGGATACTTTGAATAAGAAGCATGGAGGAGAGGCTCTTGGGCTGCATGGATAGCGAGCGCATGAATGAGTCATTGTGAGGATGACTAATCTCTATTTAATGCAGGATTTGGCTCTATCCTTTGGGTAGATTTTAGGGATTTTTAGCCGTCTTTATACACATTCACCGAGGTGACGGTTCACTCGTTGATAAGTAAATATCAAGAACTTAACCGCCACTCTTTATCCTAGATTATCATGTGGCTTGAGATGGCTCGGGTTCTGTGACACTCTTGTCTATAAAAAGAGAAAAGTTTTAGAGAGAGAAAGCCTTCTTATTTTCTTCTCTGTGTTTTCTTCGCTGCTGCTATCTCTGATGACTGTCAAGGCCTCCAAATCTTATTCTTCTTTCACGGCTGCCAAGAACAAGAGCCTAGCTACTGAGGTCATGATCTGAAAGACGAAGGGAAAAGGAAAGGGGAGGACCCCCGTCGTCGAGGGTGGCTTCCCTAAGATCCCTTCTAATGTTCAGAAGTCGGTCAAAGGTATGGTTCCCTCTGGGGACGATGACCCCTCCTCCTATAGTGACACCCTTTACACGACTCATCGCATGGATGAAGAGACATGCGCGGCCTTTTCTCAAGTCTTGTCGCATGAATGAGGACATGCACAGACTTTCCATATAACCAGTCGTATGGATAAGAGGACCGTCATGCGCTATCCTGTGATGTGCAATCCTTGGGTCTGTCACATGGGTAGTAACCCCACCCTACGCAGATCTAGTATACGCCATGTATGGATAACCAGCATGGCACTTTATTGTAATGTCCTGGCAAACGTTCTAATTGTACTTTTTATGTTTTGCAGTGAACCTGCCCGTTACTCTTTCCGGTGAGTTGATCCTCAACACCGAGCGAGTCTCGTTGAGTATGGATTTTATGGATTTGACCGTCTCCCTACAAGTCCAACTAGATAGGGATTTTTTATCTGAGAGGCAAAGATAGATCGCTGATCAGAGCGAGTTTTATCGTCAGAGTCAGATGAACGCAGGAAGAAGTACTTCTTGGCGGGATTATGCTTTTAAGAAATCCTGATTGTTTTTGGGGATGTGCTGACAGCCTCTATCTCTGACTGGGAAAGTCAAAGAAGAACTGGACCTTCACCCACTGTGGGGCAAGGATGTCAATGCCCTCCTTCGAGCGTCATTTGCCTTTGTCAGAATTCTGCGTAGTAATGAGCCAGAGAAAGATGAACTGGAACTTGATGCCTGAGCAATGGGGGGGCTTATTGGTAACATCCGGTGCGGACCAAGTCTGAGCAAGGGGGATCTTTCTTGTCATAAGGAGTCACCTTCCTACTCCTCTCTTGGGTTGCACCCAACATTGTCAGCAGTAACTTGGGGCCAAATCTCGATGCTTATGCTGCGAATACATTCCTCCACCAAGTAGATAAAAAAGGGGGTACCCTTCTGGTCAATTATGGACTCTTGGTTGGGCCCATTACAGTCTCTCATGGTGTCATTTGACCACATGGATTCTGAAGCACTATGAGCGGGAATTACAAAATGCCAATCTTTTTTTATCCTGTGAGGGGCACCTGTTACGGCCTTGAGATGAAGCATTGCCTCTTTGGAATTACAAAATGCTAATCTTTTTTTATCCTGTGAGGGGCACCTGTTACAGCCTTGAGACGAATCATTGCCTCTTTATCGCCCTGGTAGAGATATACAACTGCCATACGGGGACTTTCTTCATGCTCAGCAGTGAGATGAGGCTTTCCTTGCATGAGATGCATTCAATATCAAAGCTTCCCTGGGGTAAAGTATCTTACAAGGAATGTGCCCCAAGTAACAACAAACTGGAGGACCTCAAAAGGAGAATCTGAAGCTCGTAGCCATATACGTGGAGCTACTGTGCCATCATAGTATCTGTTAGAGAATGTATAAGGAGGAGAAGACATCCGAAGGGGATATAACCTATATTACTGTCTGGACGCACTATCTATTCCTGGAGGAGCCCGAGTGGGATAAGGTTTATGCCCATGGACCACAATCTAAAGGGGCTATCGCAAATTTGATCCAGAAGTATCCTGAAGCGTCTATTGCTCGTGACCCATCTGCTGAGAGCGAAAAATTAAACTACTTCTTTATAGATAACTACGAGATATCTGAGAAGGCACTGCTAACGGGATATCTGATAATCTGGCTACGAATTTGTGTGTTCGCGGGGTGCTCAGTCTCAATTGAGAGAATTAGTCGTAACTGTATTCTCCCAGCTGTGCATCTAGCTTTTGGCGCCCCTCTGGCATTACTATCCGCGATGGTCTGCTGCATCAATTGCGGTCTCCAATATTTTGCCTCATGTCACGACCCGCACCTGGTGTAGGGATGAAAATTAGGAACAACGCCCAGCCTACGCCACAGCATCGGTGGTAGAACATTATTTGGATAATCTATCTAGCCATATAATAAGCCACCAATAATATCAATATACTCAATCACAGATCTAAGATAGAGAATGGAACAAATATGATAAAATAATAGAATACTCACCATATAACTCATGGGTCAAAATAATAACATCAGTGAGTCTGAGAAAATACTAAACTGTAAGCTGGAGACGAATCCAATACAAGAGAATAACTAAGAAGCTACAAGTCCTGGGTTATCTGTCTCAGTCGGGATGAGTCCCTCCTGAGCCTGGGTCTCTGGCTCTAAGCCCACAACATCCTGAGGCCCGCAATGAGTAGGGTACCACTCCTTAGTGTTATTTGAAAAAAAAATATCCAGTCAGAAAAGGAGCAGAGTACATCTCTAACAGCAGTTCTAATCAATGATATAAACTATGTAGCAGTAAATAGATATGAATATACAAGATGCAATAATAGATACAAGAGATATACAATAAAAAATACTAGAAATAAATACAAGAATAAACAATATGGCAATGAACAAGAATACTAATGACTAAGTGAGTAAGTACTAGCTTTAGCATATGATCGGCTTGGGAACTTACACAAAGATAAGGGCATGGCTAATCATACATGCGGTGTATGATTAACACTCACAAGGAACAAGACCTACACAAGGAGGGTATGATCACATATCTATACTAAAATACTCCCCACCCCCGATTGGTATAGGGGATCCAATCATGGTACGTTATGGCACAGGATTCTCTAGGAAGGTAGCAAGTCTCCACGAGAATTAGTGTCTGCATATGTACAAGAAGAACAAGAAAACAAGTCTTGCACAGGATACACTATATATACCAAAGAATAATATCTCATGATGAGATCCGAATATACCATTTCGTATAACTGTCATATCATAAAATTAAGGATATCTACACTAGATACAAAGAACATAGAGGATATCATAAATAAGAAACTATCAGAGAATGTACTTGCCTGAAACCTGGTGCACAGTATCACAGATGTCCAGTACGGTACCTCGAAGACCTAGATAGGGAATATAATCAATACAAGATTTCAGAATAAAAATAAGTTAAACTAGTCAACTTCTAGATCAAAGAGCCATTTCTAAGTCAAAATAGTCAAACTATGTCAACTCCAAGTTAAACTGGTCAAACTTGGTCAAACTACCTATTTCTAGGTTACATGAGTATAATTCTAGGATGCTAGGTCAATACGTAATGAAGCTAAACCATACTAGCTAATCTAAGATACTAAGAGACACACAAAAGGCCATATCATAAGATACGCAAGTTTTAATATAAAAAATAGTAATTTATATATATATACAAGTCAATACATATAGTATTATAGTTAACTAATACAATTAAGATACCTTGGCTTTGAACCAAACCATATCATACTACCACACACCAATCTCGATACTCAAACCCAATACCTTAAGTCTCGACCCATTACCTTGACATTACCTTAGTATCCCAAGGTAATTCAAATCCTATTATAGCTAATATATAGAAAACCCCCAATGTACTAAACTATATAATAAATATATAGCTATTAAATACTATAACTGCTAACATAAATTATATACTAATACGTACCTACTAACTTAACATATATTACATATCAATTACTTAAATACTAACTATACAATACATATTAACTTACCACCAAAACATATATATATATATATATATATATATATATATATATATATATATATATATATATATATATATATATATATATATATGTGTGTGTGTGTGTGTGTGTGTGTGTGTATGTGTGTAGTTACTTAGCTAACTATTACCCAATATATATATATATATATATATATATATATATATATATATATATATATATATATATATATATATATAGTTACTTAGCTAACTATTACCCAATCTACTAATCATTAAACTATTAATACATATAGCTAACTATCTAGCTACTACCTATGACTACTAACCACTACTCAATAACTACTAACCAACTAAACCATTACCTAACTGCCTTACTTTTGCTGTTGTGCTACTGATGTAGGACTGTGATCGAGGTATTGAATTTATTGTTGATGCCTGCAGGCTGCTACAGCTGCTGATACCCTTGCTGATACATCTCTGCTGAAGTTGTTGTTACTGTTGTAGCAAAATGCTGCACACACCCTTGCTGATTGCTAAACTACCAAGTTGCTGTGCACACTGGACTACATGAGCTGCTGTTACCTGCTGTAGAGTTAACGTGTCATGACCCGCACCCGGTGTAAGGGTACTAGTCGGAAACAACGCCCAGCCTACGCCGTAGAATCGGCGGTAGAACGCTGTCTAGATAGTCTATCTAACAATATAATGAACCACCAATAATGATAGTATACTCAATCACAGAACTAAGATAGAATGAGCACAAATCAGATAAAGAATAGAATAGTTACAATACAACTCATGAATCTAAATAATACATCAATGAGTCTGAAGAACAACACAAAAAGCTGGAGACAAATCCAGTACAAAGAATACTACGAAGCTACAACTCCAGGGTCAACTGTCTCAGTTGGGATAAGTCCCTCTTGAGCCAGGGTCTCAGAATCTAAACCCACAATATCCTGGGGTCCATAAAAGGTAGGGTACCACTCCTCAGTATCATCTGAAAAAAATATCCAGTCAGGAAAGGAGCAGAGTATATCTCTAACAGAAGTTCTAATTAATGATAAAAACTATGTAACAGTAAATAGCTATGGATAAATAAGATGCACAATAGACAGGAGAGATATATAGACAATAAGGAAATACTGGAAATAATTACAATAAGGAACAATATGCCAATGAAACAATAATACTAATGACTAAGTGTGTGAGTACTAGCTTAACATGTGATCGGCTTGGGCAAGATGCAATGCGGCCTGGCTAATCATACGTGCGGTGCATGATCAACACTATTCGCTTACCAGTACTTTATTCAATAGGGATTTGATCACATATCTATACTAATACTCCCCACCCCCGACTGGTATAATAGATCCAACCACGGTATGCTATGGCACTAGATTCCCCAAGAAGATAGCTAGTCTCCCCGAGAATCGGTGTCTATACATGTACAAGATAACCAATGAAACAATACTTGCACCATATACACCATATACCAAGGAATAACATCTCATGACGAGATCCGGATATACTAATCCGTGTAACCATAGTGTCAAAAGAACATGGATATCTACACTAGATACAGTAAACATAGAGGATATTATAAATGAGAAACTATCAGAGAATGTACTCGCCTGAAGTCCAATGAATAGTCTCACAGATGTCTGACTCGGTGCCTCGAAAACCTAGATATGGAATACCACATTAAAATAAGGTCCCGGAAAGTGAACAAGTCAAACTAGTCAACTTCTAGGTCAATAAATCAATTCTAAGTTAAAAGTCAACTATGGTCAACTCTAAAGTCAACTAAAGTCAAACATGGTCAAACCAAGGTCAACCTCACAAGACATCTATATAAATAATATAGAATAAAAAATACAACAATTAGGAATCAAGGTTTGATCCCCATTGGTACCCCCACAAAGTATACTTAAGATACAATATTATACACTCTAATATAATGTATATACAAACCAAGATTTATACAAATAAAATAATATATTACTACTAGTATTATACCTCACAAAAGCACATATATATATATATATATATATATATATATATATATATATATATATATATATATATATATATACACAATAATAATATATAATATATAAATTAAATCTGCCCAATTGTCACTGAAAAACAGTGAACAAAAACAAAGATTAAATAAAACAGGCTTATAGTGACAGTCTTGACGGTCACAGAAAATCTGTCGCAGAATCCGCTGTGTAACTGTACTGCTGACTCAGATTGATGACAGTTAAACTGTCGCAGAAACTGTCGCTGAAACCTCTGCTTAATACCCGTCCACTGTTATTTAATGACAGATTTGTCATTAAATACACAGAGCTTCAGCGGCTGCTGTAACAGACCAAATAATGACAGTTCTCCACTGTCATTAAACCTACTGTCACCAAACAGTAAACATATATATATATATATATATATATATATATATATATATATATATATATATATATATATATATATATATATATATATATATATATATATATATATATAAGATATATAAATCAAAATACATATATATATATATAAAACAATTTAATAACTATATACTTATATATATATACACATATAACTTACACAATTAAATACCAATAGCTACAAAACATATGCATATATTAATGTACATATTTTAACATGGCTAGGGGCACACATAAAAATACATTCATTAATATATAATTAATTATATAATAATTATAAATAATATAATTTCTCATTTAAACACATAAATATATTTTATAAAAACCTTTATGTATAATTTATTTTATTAACATAAGTACATACATAATTGCATGTAAGAAAGCTACATATATATATTTATACATCATATTAGAATACATAAAAATATAGATCTAAGCTACAACAAATACTATAATAAATACACTAAAAATAGATATATAACATCTATATATATTTACTAATTATAAATAAAGAATTAAAGCATAAATAATTAGATCTACACATAAACACACAAAATTGGAGAGTATCACACCGTATCCCACTAGATCTATGATACGCATGTGACACGAATCCAACACACAACCAAATGCACCCCGAAAGACACAAACAAGTCACAAATAATATTTATGAATAAATCAAAGTGTCAAAAGTAGATCTATGTGTCCGTGTCAAAATACGACATGTACAAAGTTCCGTGTCGGAGAAAAACCCCCAAAATGACACGTATCACCAAATAGTTGGGATATGAACCACATGTACCCAAATATGGACACGACACAAGCCCCAAACACATAAGCACATGCCCAATTGATCTATAGGATCAATTGACACACACAACAAAATATAAATTCGGAATTCCAACAAAATTGACACAAAAAGCACCATAACTTTCTCCATGGGTCTCCTATGAACACAAAACAAAGTCCTATGGATAGTACATACATATAGGTTGATTTTACATGATTAAATATCAGATTTAGAAGCTATTTTAATGGAAAAAACTAAATTATACCTATTGGGAGATGGATTCCCAATGAAACCTCCAATTGAGATGAACTTGCTTCCAAATTGTAGATCATTGCTCCTCTTTGTAGATCCTTGCTTCCTCCTTCTAGATCCTTGCTTCTTAACTTTCTAATGGTGAATTGGGAAGAATTTGGAATGAATTTGGTGGGGAATTGGAATGGGAATGAAAGGAATTTGGGAGTGGGAAATTCTAGATCTAGATTTGGAAATGAGAATGAGAGGAAAGAGAAATTTCCCCCCTCTAATATAGGCCGGCCTTACCCCTTCCCCAAGCAATTATAAAATGTCCAATGTACCCCTTGGGGCCTCTCATGAAGAAATAATTAAGGAAGGAAGCTTCTAGTCAAATGACTTAATTAATTTAATCCATCTCCTTAACAATGGGCTTTCTAAATGGGCCAAGTCTAACTAATTAATTCATGTTGGTCCATGGGTCCAAACTAAACTAGTTGGGTCCACTAATATAAGTCCAAAATAATTAAATAACATCTAACAACAATTAAATAATACAACAAATAATTATTTACAATGCACAATATTTAATTAAATAGGAAAAGACTAAAATACCCTTTCCTAAAAATTGTGGTAGTGACATAGCTGCCCGCTCAAAGTTGCAGTTGCTCATGCAGCCTTGAGCTCTGCTTGTTACCTGCATGACGCTGCAGGCATGCTGCTGCTGTATTGCAGCCTTGCTGCCTCCCTGCTGGTGTGTGCTATTGTTCGTTTACTGATACATGCTGCTTCTACTGCTTGTTTGCACTGAACCCGCTAAAGGTTGCTGATCTTATGAAGCTTCCTACACTGCATGCTCAGTGTTGCTCACCTTCCTGACCCGAGCTCCCCTAATAAATACTAGAACCAAATCACAATACTACACATACATATATAAGTATCTATATGTATCAATCTATATATATATATATATATATATATATATATATATATATATATATATATATATATATATATATATATATATTCTCAACTCCAAACACACACACACACACACACACACATACATATATATATATATATATATATATATATACACTCTCATAGACACATAGCCATAAATGCATCTATATCATATACTATGGACACATACACAATACATATATATCATAAATAATAACCCGTATCATACTAGATCTATGATACGCTTGCGATATGAGTCCACCACACAACCAAACATACCCCGAAGGATACGAGCAAGTCTAAAATACTATATATGAATAATACGAAGAGTCAATTATACATATATGTGTCTGTGTCAAAATATAATATGCATAAAGCTCCGTGTCGGAGAAAAAACTCCCAAATCAACACGTATCACCAAATTATTAGGATACGACCTACACGTACCCAATTATGGACATGACACTAGCCACCAACAATCAAACATATGTCAATTTAGTTTATATGACCAATTGACCAACACAACAAGTGTCAATCTCAAAATTCTCCCAAAATTGACACAAAAAATACCATAACGTTCTCCATAGGCCTCCTATAAACCTAATTCTAATTCCTATGGGTAGTCTATGCATATAGGATGGTTTCTTATGGTTAAATATCATATTTAGAACCTAATTAAAGATAAAAAAAAACTAAATTATAGCTATTGGGAGATGGATTCCCAATGCAATCTCCAAATTTGATAAAATGAGCCTCCAAGTTGTAGATCATTGCTCCTCTTTATAGATTCTTGCTTCCTCCTTCTAAATCCTTGATCTACTAACTTCCAATAGTGATTTAGAAAAGAATTGGAAAGAAATTTGGTAGGGATTTGATGTAAAAATGAAGGAATTTGTTTGAGAAAAATTCTAGATCTAATTTTAAAATGAAAAGATGAGAAAGAAACTCCTCCCCCCCCCCCCCTCTTTTATATAGGTCGGTCCCCTTTGGCCCCTCCTTCAAGCTACTATATAATTTCCATTATATCCCTTGGTGTCTCTCATAAAAAAATAATTAAGGAGGGAAGGTTCTAGTCTAATAGTTTTAATTAAACTAATCATCCTTCTAATGAATGGGCTTCTAATTGGGCTCAGTTCTAACTAATTGTAAATGTTGGTCCATGGATCTAATCTAAACTAGTTAGGTCCATTAACACAAGTCTAAAATAATAATCTAACATCTAACAATAATTAAATAATATAATAAATAATTATACAACATGCACAATAATTAATTAATTATAAAATTACCAAAATACTATTTTCTAGAAAATATGGTAGTGACAAGTCTACCCTCCTTAAAATAATTTCGTCATCAAAATTCAAAGACAAAAACCACCCCATAAAATAACAGAATATAACAGAAAGAACAGAACAGAACAAAAGAATAGAACATAACTAGGAAAGAACATACCTCAAGGTACAAATAAATATGGATAACGCTCTCGTATTTCATCCTCTCTCTCCCAGGTAGACTCTCCCGGAGAGTGATGCCTCCATGCGACACGTACCAAGGGAATAGTCTGGTTCCTCAGTACCTTCTCGCTCTGATCCAGAATCTCATTGGCTGCTCTGGATAGCTAAGAGTAGGGCCCACCTCTATCTCTGAGTGATCCAACACATGACTAGGATCTGTCACGTACCGTCTCAACTGCAACACATGAAATATATTATGCACTCCCTCTAATGCAGGTGGTAAGTCTAGTCTATAAGCAACTGCACCGACCCTCTCTAGAATAGTGAAAGGTCCGATGAATCGCGGACTAAGCTTTCTACCTCCACCGAAGCGAATCGTGCCTCGTGTCAGAAAAATTCTCAGAAACACCAAACCACCAACCTAGACTAAAACACAATCTTAAGAACTTAATCTATAACAAACAATCAATAACAAGCACAAAACAAAAATCTAAAATTATACCTCAAACTCCAAGGGTCTACGGTGGCTATCGGCCCAATGACGTTGTCTATCCTGCGCCACTCGAAGTCTGTCTCTGATTAGCTTAACCTTCTCCGCTGCATCCATAACCATATTTAGACCTATCAAAGGTCTCTCTCCAATATTGTCCCATGACAAGGGAGTATGAAATCTCCACCCGTACAGAGCCTCAAATAGTGACATTTCTATACTAGCCTGGTAGCTATTATTGTAAGCAAACTCTACCAAATGGAGATGGTCCTTCCAAGATCCCCCAAAATATAATACATAAGTGTACAGTATATCCTCGAGAGTCTGAATAGTCCTCTCTGACTACCCATCTGTCTGGGGATGATATGTAGTACTGAACTTGAGCTTGGTGTCCAAACTCGCCTGTAAACTCCTCCAGAAATGAGAAGTGAAACGACTATCCCAATCTGAGGCTATGCTGACGAAAACTCCATATATCCTGACGATCTATCTCACATACATCTCAGCCAACTACTCATAGAAAAACCCACCTTGAAAGACAAAAAGTGGGCCGACTTGGTCAACCTGTCAACGATGACCCAAATCGTGTCTTTCCCTCCTGGAGATTATGGAAGTCCGGATACAAAATCTATAGTAATGTGCTCCTACTTCCACTCTGGAATGAATAATTGCTGAAGTAAACCACCTGGCCTCTGCCTCTCGGCTTTCACCTGCTGGCACACTAAGCATCTGGATATAAACTATGCCACTTCCCTCTTCATGCCATACCACCACACACTCTTTCGTATATCCCAATACATCTTGTTGGCACATGGATGTATGAAATACTGAGAGCGATGCACTTCCTGCAATACCTTCTCACGCTGCTCTCCACTAGGCACACATAATCTAACACCATGCCACAAAAAACCATCCTCAGCAATAGTAAAATCATCCTTCAATCATGCTCTCACCTGAGCTCTGATTTTCCTCAGAGATACATCCTCATACGGGACTGTCTTTATCCTGTCCATCAACTCTGAGTGTATCTATAACCCCCACATCTGCATATCCAAACCAGAAACTATCACCTCAATGCCCAAGCTCTCTAAGTCTTCCAATAAATATCGATCATATGTCAACAACATAGCTACCGGATACATGCTCAAGGCATCGGCAACTACATTAGCCTTTCCAGGATGATACTGCAAAGATATATCAAAATTCTTCATCAGTTCCAGCCACCGACGTTGTCTCATGTTCAACTCCTTCTGCATAAAAACGTACTTTAAGCTCTTGTGGTCTGTGAAGATCTCCACACACTCTCCGTACAAATAGTATTTCCACAACTTTAGGGCCAAGATGATTGCGGCCAACTTTAAATCATAGGTAGGATAGTTCTTTTCATAAGGACGCAATTGCCTGGATGCATAGGCAATCACTTTCTTATTCTGCTGAAGAATACAACCCAAACCTTTTCCCGATGCATCACTATAAATAGTGAAACCTCCAAACCCTGATGGCAACGTCAAAATAGGAGTAAACGTCAACCTCTTCTTCAATTCCTCAAAAGCAACCAGGTAATCCTCTGTCCAAACAAACTCTATATCCTTTCTGGTGAGTCTGGTCATCGGCTCAGAAATCCTCAAAAAATCTTGCACAAACTTCCTGTAGTAGCCTGCCAATCCCAAGAAACTCCTAATCTCTGCTACTGAACTCGGGGTCTTCCAAGCCTCCACTGCTACGATCTTATTCGGATCCACTAAAATTCTATCAATAGTCACAACATGTCCCAAGAGCTCCACCTTATCCAGGAAGAACTCACCCTTGGACAGCTTCCCATACAGCTTCTCCTTCCTTAGCACATCCAACACAATCCACAAATGCTCCTCGTACACCTCTGGTATCTTCGAGTATATGAGTATATCATCAATGAACACCACCCCAAACTTTTTAAGGTACTGATGGAACACTTTGTTCATCAAATTCATAAATACCGTTGGGGCATTAGTCAACCCAAACGACATTACCATAAACTCATACTGACCATACCGAGTCCTAAAAGCAGTCTTTGGTATATCCTTCGACTTCACTTTCATTTGGTGGTAGCCTAATCTCAAGTCTATCTTAGAAAATACCTTGGCACCACTCAACTGATCAAACAGGTCATCAATCTATGGCAAAGGATATTTATTTTTTATAGTGATATTATTTAATGTCCTGTAATCAATGTACATATGTACTGATCCATCCTTCTTCGGTATAAACAATACCGGGGCTCCCCACGATGAAGAACTCGATCTGATAAATCTCTTATCATGTAATTCTTATACCTTTTTCTTCAGCTCGATCAGCTCGTTGTTGTTTACTCTATAGACATGCTATAAAATTGGTTCTACACCTAGCACCAAGTCTACAGAGAATTCAATATATCGATCTGGCGACAATCCTGGAAATTCCTCAGGAAACACATCCAAGAACTCTGATATCCACGAATGCGGCAACTCCTTATCTTCTCCCATAGCTCCACAAATAATGCCTCATTCCTGCTATACAGCTCCTCTAGCAAACTCAAACTCTGGCTCTCCTGGCGGACCAAACAAAACTCTACCTCCTCTACAATCTATACTAGCATGGTGCCTACTCAACTAATCCATCCCGAGTACAATGTAATAGCTCGGAAGTGGCATTACAAGTAGACACGCACTCAACCCCTGGCCTCCCAGAGTAACTCTTTGATCCTTGCAAATATCATTAACCAGGATAATGTATCCCCCGGTCATGATCTTGTAAGTCCTAAGCAAAGACTTAGCTACCAAACTATACTTCAGAGCAGAAGAAACAGATACAAAACTATGGGAAGCACCACTATCAAATAAAGCTAAAGCTGAAATAGAATCACAAAGAACAGAACCTGCGATGATATCTCCGGTAGGCTCGACCTTCTTGACTGTCATAGCGAACGCTCATCCCTGACGTGTACCTCTCTGATGTTGGTACTGGACATAACGATGATGTTGGGTCGAAAGTGACGATCCCCTCGGCTGTACTGCAGGTGGTCTCAGCTGTGTCCTTTGAGCTGAAGCTGCTCCCTGAACTGTACGACGAGGATTAGAAGGACAATCTCTCAGTTGATGTCCTTTGGTACCACAATACAAACAAACTCTCAATCTCTTCCTATAAACTTCTCAGATGTGGTTGGGCTTCTTACAGAAATGGCATAAAGCTTGTTGTAACTATCTCTGTTGCGGTACCTGGTAAAATGGTACCCTAGCTGGAGTCTGGTGTTGTTGCGGCTGCTGAAAAGGTCTAGACTGGAAATAAGGATGCTTGGCAGATACTATACTGTTGTTGGCCCCCAGAAAAGAATTACGGTCTCTCTTGGGCTTCAAACCCAACTCCTGCTCAACCTTGCGTGCCTTCGCAAGTATCTCTGAGTAAGTCTCATAAAAAGATGGAATAAGGATCATCACTTTCCAGTTTAGGCCATCGCAAAAATGAATAGCTTGAACCTCTGGCTCTATCACCAAATACTCCGTAAATTGGCTCAGCCTACCGAACTATGTGGCATATTCTTTCACAGACATGCTTCCCTCAATGAGGCTCTCAAACTGCTTCCCCAAGTCTAACATGTCTGCCCGAGTGAAAAACTTCTTCTTGAAGAGATCCTTAAATACCTCCCAAGACTGTCATGTGTCAATAAGAATCTGCTCATTCCTGAACCAAGTGTGGGAGACATCGAACAGCTGAAGTCCTACCGCCTCAACCTTCAGATCCTCAGAAAGACGAGATACCCTCATGAGAAGCTCAATGTCCTCGAGTCAATCATCAGCATAGATGATGCCCTCTGTCCCCTTAAAGACCCTAGGCTCCAGCTTATTGAATTCCTAAATGTTGCCTAACCAAAGCTAAACAACCTGAGGAGCAACCTGTTGCTAGACCGGAACTTCTCTCTCCACTATGGGACGAGCAAGCTGATGAGCACTCTTAATGCCCTGTCGTAAGACGTCGGTCTGTCTCTGGTGTGCCTCAGACTGAGCCCTTTATGCCTTCAACATCTTGTGAAACAAAGTGAACATCTGTGTTGCATCTGCTGGCACGAAAGGTAGAGGTGAAAGTCACTCAGATACAGCCGACACAGTCCTATGAGTATGAGGTGGACCTCTAAAAGTAGCTGACACTCCAATCACCGAAGAAGTGACTGGTGCAGGCCCTCGAAAAGTCGTAGACCTCTCAGAAGCTACTCTCCCTTGTTGTGATCTAGTCTTAGGCGGCATCCTGAGACAAAGCGAAAGAAAGAATCAATATGGCACATAATGTAAGACACACAAAGGAAGGACAGTCTAAAGATCAATTATCAATATCAAGAAAGAATAGTTAAATGAATCAAAAGAGTTTTTCCTAGATATGATTGAGTATTCTCAGCCTATAGCCTATAGCCTATAGCCTATATCCTATATCCTAAAACAGGCTTGTAATAGCACTCAATTCATAGCACCACTACGAATCGCACTAATTGCGACCTCGAAGACCTATATGGGCCACCACTAAAAATATGTCATGACCCGCACCCGGTGTAGGAATAAAAATCGAAAATGATGCCCAACCTACGTCGCAGTATCGGCGGTAGAATATTGTTTGGGTAATCTATCTAGCAATATAATAAGCCACCAATAATATCAATATACTTAATCACAGATCTAAGATAGAGAATAGCACGAATATGATAAAAGAATAGAATAGTCACAATACAACTTATGAGTCAAAATAATAACATCAGTGAGTCTGAGAAAATACTAAACAGTAAGCTAGAGACAAATCCAGTACAAGAGAATAACTACGAAGCTACAAGTCCCAGATCATCTGTCTCAGTCGGGATGAGTCCCTCCTGAGCCAGGGTCTCTAGCTCAAAGCCCACAACATCCTGAGGCCCGTAATGAGTAGAGTACCACTCCTCAGTGTCATCTGGGAAAAATATATTCAGTCAAAAAAGAAGCAGAGTACATCTCTAAAAGCAGTTCTAATTAATGATATAAACTATATAGTAGTAAATAAATGTAAATATACAAGATACAATAATAGATACAAGAGATATACAATAAAAAAATACAGGAAATAAATACAAGAATGAACAATATGGCAATGAACAAGAATACTAATGACTAAGTGAGTGAGTACTAGCTTTAACATGTGATCGGCTTGGGAACTTGCACAAGAAACTTCCACAAGGATAAGGACCTGGCTAATCATACGTGAGGTGTATGATCAAAACTTACAAGGAACAAGACATGCACAAGGAGGGTATGATCACATATCTACACTAAAATATTTTCCACCTCCGACTGGTTTAGTGGATCCAACCATGGTACATTATGGCACAGGATTATCTAGGAAGGTAGCAAGTCTCTCCGAGAATCAGTGTCTGTACATGTATAAGAAGAACAAGGAAACAAGGCTTGCACAAGATATACCATATATACCAAGGAATAATATCTCATGACGAGATCCGGATATACCTATCTGCGTAACCGCCGTGTCAAAAAATTAATGATATATACACTAGATACAAGGAACATAAAGGATATCATAAATGAGAAATTATCAGAGAATGTACTTGCCTGAAATCTAGTGCACAGAATCACAGATATTTGGTACGGTGCCTCCAAGACCTAGATAGGGAATATAATATTAATACAATATTTCAGAATGAAAATAAGTTAAACTAGTCAACTTCTAGGTAAAAGAGACATTTCTAAGTCAAAATAGTCAAACTAGGTCAACTCTAAGTCAAACTGGTCAAATTTGGTCAAACTACCCATTTCTAGGTTGCATGTCTAATTATAGGATGCTAGGTCAATACGTTATGAAGCTAAATCATACTAGCTAATCTAAGATACTAAGAGACACACGAAAGGCCGTATCATAAGATACGCAAATTTTAATATGAAAAATAGTAATTTATGTATATATACAAGTCAATACATATAGTACTATAGTTAACTAATGCAATTAAGATATCTTGGCTTTGAACCAAAGCGTATCACAGTACCACACACCTATCTCGATACTCAAACACAATACCTTTAGTATCGACCCATTACCTTGACATTACCTTGGTATCCCAAGGTAATTCAAATCCTATTATAGCTAATATATAGAAAAACCCCAATATACTAAACTATATGATAAACATATAGCTATTAAATACTATAACTACTAACATAAATTATATACTAATACGTACCTACTAACTTAACATATAATACATATCAATTACTTAAATACTAACTATAAAATACATATTAACTTACCACTAAAACATATATATATATATATATAGTTATAGTTACTTCTTATTAACCAATCTACTAATCATTAAACTATCAATGCATATAACTAAATATCTAGCTACTAGCTATGACTACTAACCACTACTCAATAACTACTAACCAACTAAAACATTACCTAACTGCCTTACTTTTGATGTTGTGCTACTGATGCACGACTGTGCTCGAGGTATTAAATTTGTTGTTGATGCTTGCAGGCTGCTACTGCTGTTGATACCCTTGCTGATACATCTCTACTGATAGTTGTTGTTACTGTTGTAGCAATATGCTGCACACACCCTTGCTGATTGCTAAACTACCAAGTTGTTGTGCACACTGGACTGCACGAGCTGCTGCTACCTGCTGCAGAGTTAGCTGCCCGCTCGCTGTTGTAGTTGCTCATACAACCTTGAGCTCTGCTTGCTACCTGCACGACGCTTCAGGCCTGTTGCTGCTATACTACAGCCTTGCTGCCTCCCTGCTGGTGTGTGCTGCTGCTCGTTTACTGATACATGTTGCTGCTACTGCTTGTCTGCACTGAACCCGCTGAAGGTTGCTGATCTGATGAAGCTTTCTGCACTGCATGCTCAGTGTTGCTTACCTCCCTGACCCGAGCTCCCCTCACAAACACTAGAACCAAATCACAACACTACACACACACACACACACACACACACACACATATATATATATATATATATATATATATATATATATATATATATATATATATATATATATATATATATATATATATATATACTCAACATATATGCATATGGATATATCAATACAGATATCACATATATACTAGATAGATATAACATACACATAGATACATGCATACACTTATAGAAACACACTTACATAATACATATACTTATATATATTCCAACAAACATATATATACATATAGATATATAATCTCATACATATATATATATATATATATATATATATATATATATATATATATATATATATATATACACTCTCATAGACACATAGCCATAAATATAAATATATCATATACTATAGACACATACACAATACATATATATCATATATAATAACTTATATTAATATAAATATACACAATTCACATAGAATTGAGGAATGCAAAACAACAAACACGTAGAGTGCATCGCACCCGTATCACACTAGATCTATGATACGCTTGCGATACGAGTCCACCACACAACCAAAAGTACCAAGAAGGACACGACCAAGTCTAAAATACTATATATAAATAATACGAAGCGTCAATTATATATCTACGTGTCTGTGTCAAAATATGACATGCACAAAGCCTCGGAGAAAAAACCCTCAAATCAATATATATCACCAAATTATTGGGATACGACCTACACGTATCCAATTATAGACATGATACTAGCCATAAATAATCAAACACATGTCAATTTAGTTTATATGACCAATTGACCAATACAACAAGTGTCAATCTCGGAATTTTCCTAAAATTGACACAAAAAGTACCATAACTTTCTTCATAGGCCTCCTATGAACCTAATTCCAATACCTATGGGTAGCCTATGCATATAGGATAGTTTCATATGGTTAAATCTTAGATTTTCATATGGTTAAATCTTAGATTTAGAACCTAATTAAAGGGAAAAACTGAATTATACTTATTGGAAGATGGATTTCCAATGCAACCTCCAAATTTTATGAAATGAGCCTCCAACTTGTAGATCCTTGCTCTTCTTTGTAGATCTTTGCTTCCTCCTTCTAGATCCTTGATCTACTAGCCTTATATAGTGATTTAGAAAAGAATTGGAAAGAAATTTGGTAGGGATTTGATATGGAAATGAAGAAATTTATTTGAGGAAAATTCTAGATCTAGTTTTGAAATAAAAAGAGAAGAGAGAAATTTTCTCCCCTCTTTTATATAGGCCGGCCCCCTTTGGCCCCTCCCTCAAGCTACTATGTAATGTCCATTATACCCCTTAGGGCCTCTCATGAAAAAATAATTAAGGAGGGAAGGTTCTAGTCTAATGGTTTTAATTAAATTAATCATCCTCCTAATCAATGGGCTTCTAATTGGGCTCAATTCTAACTAATTATAAATATTGGTCCATGGATCTAATCTAAATTAGTTAGGTCTACTAACATAAGTCTAAAATAATAATCTAACATCTAATAATAATTAAATAATATAATAATAATTATACAATATGCACAAAAATTAATTAATTATAAAATTACCAAAATATCCTTTCTTAGAAAATATGGTGGTGACACCTCCAAGGTGAAGCACCACAAAGGGATCAGAGAGTTCAACAGGGTAGAATTACCCTATTACTACCTGATGGGTTGGCTTTTATTGCACCATCGGTCTTTAATTCCCTCCAGCACCTAAGAAGGAATATTGGATAGGAATGTTGTTATCCGCCGTTATCGGGAGATGAAGTAGAAGTACGAGGATGTGTCCTCTTGTATGAGAGAGCTTGCTTATCTGAACGTTTGGAAATTTTTTAGCATTGTCCCCGAATTCACTGAGGGAGAAAGGAGTATTATTCATCAAGACAGCGGGACTGCTGATCACCTGCTATCGGCAAAACTTTACAAATAGCTTCTTGTCATCCGTCCTTCCCACTTGGTGTATCAAAATTGGGCTAACATTTATTTGGAGCCCTATCTACCCAGCCGGTTTGCCCGTCAATTTGGATACAGCCAACTCCTGCTGGATACTCCCAGTGCTTCCCTTGGGTATTGTAGAAATCTTCTTGATGGAGCTCGTGCGTAGAGCTATTACGTTGCCGTCGGAACAAAAGTTAACTTTGGATTGTCGGCGGCCAGTGTCATACCGAACATGTTGTTTGTCGTATGAAGCACAGTCAATGCTCCACCAGCTAACTATGATCTTGGGACGAGTTATCTAGCGGGTACCATTTGTGCGCCTCCATCTTTGAAAGGTCGACGAACGCCCAAGAAGGGCAAGAGTGTGGATTGGCCTTTTCTCGTTGACTATGACCCACCATCTTAGGAGGGGACTCCTTCTGACGTCCCTCCTGCTCCTAAGTGCAATATGACTGTGGCTCGCCACCCCAGTCATTCCAAGTGGATGCGAGTTGAGGTGGCTCCTAGATGAGGCCTATAAGAGAATCTGGTCTTTCTATGGAGGGCGTAAGAGAGGAGGTAGGACCCCTTGTGCTGGTGGTTTCTAAACTATACCCCACCTTAGATGTGATAGTGGTACCCGAACAACCTCTTAGTTTGATTTTTATGACTCCTCTGTATGAACATCTTTTTTCTTGTCTGTTTATAACTTTGCAGACACAGGGGAGAAAGGGCCATCCTCGACGGTCTACGGCTGCTAGGTTCTCTTATGCAAAGCGGGACAAAGAGTCAACATTCCCTGAGCCTGAGGATGGGACTGAAGAGCCTATTCCTGAGGATTCAGGAGGACATATCCCCGAAGGGGAGATGATGGAACCGGATACTCCCCACATCTCGGTGGATGACTTGGATGTTGTCGGGGTTGGCTTCACAAATCCCGTCACCCATCTCGGGTATGTTGTTTTGTATTTTCTCGCGGGATGAGTTATTTCACCTTCGATTTTTTATTTTTTGGGTACGGTTGGTCACAGGTTATTTTGGCCATATAGATTCTACTTCTCCTTTGAGGATAGTAAATGTGGCCTCAGAGGAAGATACGAAAGAAGAAAGAGGTAGAAGGTGTATTCGGAAGAAGTCTGCCCCCCTCCCCCGTGCTACTAGGGGTGGAGAACACCCGATGGAGCTTCTCTTTGAGGCTAGTGTAGGGGAGGCCTCAACTGTTATGAACTGACTTGGTACGGTGACCGCTTTGTCATATCCTCGAAATGACATTGGGTGATATAAATTTGTAGCTCCCTCAGTTGTCGGGGTTAGCTGTCTTCCCGAGGGATCCGTTACTGGTCTTACCAGTGTGAAGGCTAAGCTTGCCAGTTTGTCTGGCATCTAGATACTACTTTTGACAGGGCAGAGTTTGGCCGCTGCAAAAGTAACTTGCCGTCCGGCAACTGTGGTTCCACCACTCAACTTGTCAAGTGTTGTCCCCTTGGCTTCACTGGCTACCCAGATTGTCGAATTTCCTGTAATCCCTTTGGCTTCGGCTCCTTTGATGCCTTCCACGAAAGTTGCGGTAACATCCACTTCCAAGGTTATCCTTTAGGGCTTCTATATATTATTAAGGCAAGGAGGTCAAAATATACTGGGATGAGGGGTGCCTTTTGTTTGGTCTAAGCATGGTACCCTGGGCCAGATACAGATTTTGAAGACCCTTCCTGGCTCTGAGCAGACGGTTGATATGCTGCTTCAGAAATTAACTGAAGTAGAACAGCGCATAAATGAGCTACAGCAGTTGTAATAGGTTGACGTTACGGCGACAGTGGCTACGTAGTATAAACGTCTCCTAGACTCCATAGAACAAGTGAAGGCTACTTATGGGAAGACCAAGGCGGGTCTCGAGCAAGAACTCAAGAAGCTGGAACTCCAACGTACTGAGTTGGATACAGATGAGGCAACCTGCTTCGTTCGAGAAGATGGACTTTTCCATACTATTGCTGAGATCCAAGAGAAGATTGCACAACTTCAAGTCAACCACAAGATCCAGGAGGGTGATATTCATGAGGCCCGCCAAGAGCGGGAGGTTATCCGTGCACAATCTATTACTGTGGCCCAGTCTTCGGCTGACCTTGAAGAGACTCTGAAGAAACTGGAGGAGACGCACCAAGCTAACGCTTACCTTGATAATCCCGCTAATGTAGCTCAAAAAGCCGAGCGTCAGGTCAAAGCCAAGATTGATGCCAGGGTTGCCCGTCTCCGAGGACGATTAGAAGAGTTGTGCACTGATCAGTAACTTCAATAGTTGTTTTTTCTTCCCCCTTTTTTTCTTTTTTGATTGAGACATTAGTAAGTCTTCAAATGTATTTTGCTTTTGGCTCCCCGTTTGGAAGAAATAAAAGCTTTTTTCCCTTTTGCTGGGATTATTCGTGTGAACTTTAGGTGTCATACTAGAGGTAATATAGACGTAGCACAATAACATAGTTTGTTAAGGATATTCCACTAGGGGATCTTCGGTGGACCTATTAACTTTTGTGCACTTGAGTGCAAGTAATAGATTCAAAATAAGCCTTGCCAGAGGTAATATGGACAAGTTTTGTGGACTTAACAACACCGATGTACTTAGAGTTAAGTACGGGTGCTAAGTTTAGACGATGATTGATATCAGAGGTAATATAGATATGATAATCGATAGTCAAGTAGGAAGGTTTTCTCAGAGGTAAGAAGGACATGGTAAACACTATTAGAAGGATGTGAGGATGATAGCTCAGGGGTAACGTGGATATGAGCTAATCGATAGTCATACTGAGAGGTTAGGTACGATCCTGACATTTTTGTAGAAAAAAAAGGGAATGAGCCAGAGGTAATATGGATATGGCTATTTTCTTTGGATAGGTAACATAGACCGCTCATAGTTCAGAGGTAATATGGACATGAACTGTTTGCTTCCATCGAGGATATCCTACTGGGGGATCTTTGGTGGACTTATTACTTCTTCATATGAGAGTACAAGTAATAAGTTTGAGATGAAACTCTATCAGAGGTAATATAGATGTGATAGGTTTTATGGACCCATTATTTCTTGCGCATCTGAGTGCAAGTAATAGGTTTGAGACAAGCGCTACCAGAGGTAATATGGACATGGCAGATTTTATGGACTTAACACTGCTGGTGTACTTAGAGTAAAGTACGAGTAATAAGTTGAGATAACAACCGATATCAGAGGTAAATATGGACATAATAATTGATAGCCAAACTCGGAAGGCTTGCTCAGAGGTAATATGGACATGGCAAACTCGGTTGGAAAAAAATATTAGGGCAGTAGTTCAAACGTAATATGGACGTAAACTAATATCCGAAAAACTCATCGAGGAGTGGTTTGCTGAGTGTGGTCTATCCGAGAATATAGATAGACCTAAGGGTTACTCCACTGGAGAAATTGTCAGGCCAATAGCTCAGTGGTAAAATAGGAGTGAACTGGCGTCTAACGAGACTGGTTTTCTTTTAAGTGGTCCCTGCGGGAGTGTGCAGATGGAGCTTTTGAGGATCCATTATCCGTCGTGTATCCAGGACTCCTGAATATCGATAATAGCTTATTGAGGAAGGTTAATATCGTGCATAAGCACTCGCTGGGGGTGAACAACAAAAAGTATAAACCTTGTACATTTTTGTTGTCCTGATGGGGATAGAGAGAAGTACAAGTCTAGCTTTGACATAGTACTTTTTCAGGAACTTATCGTTGATGGGCATCATGAGCAAGTCGTCATTAGGTTTTGACAGTCGAAATATGCCGTTGGAGAATACAGATTCCACGATGAACGGGCCTTCCCATTTGGGTTTGAATATGTCGGTCGTCTTGTGGGTCATAACCATCGGCCTTCTTACTTTCAGGACAAGGTTACCCACTTGGTAGGTCCCCTTCTTAAACCATTTGTTGAAGGCTCCTAAGAGGTGCGCTTGGTATATCTCAATGCGTTATTGAGCTAAGAGGCATTTCTTGTCGAGCGCTTCTAACTCTTGTAATCGTCGACGGTGATTGTCGTTGACGGTTAGCCGGTTGGAGAGAGCCACTCGAAGCGAGGAAATTTGGACCCCGAGGGAAATTACCACTTTGTTCCCGTAGTCCAAGGAGAATAGCGTGCTACCAGTTGGCATTCGGACCATTGTTCGATAAGCCCAGATATATTCACCCAGCTTCTCATTCCAGTCGCACATATTGGATGACACAAACTTTCTGAGTAGATTTATGATGGTCTTGTTGAATGCTTCCGCCAGACCATTTGCTGCTGGGTTGTAGGTCGTCGAGGCTATATTCTGGATTCAGTTTTTGTCACAAAACAAATAAAAAGCATGACTTGTAAACTATGGACCATTGTCGTAGATGATCATATGTGGCAAAATAAAGTGGTATATGATGTGATGCTTGACAAAGTTGATCAAGTTTTATATTTTGACTTTAGCGAGTGGTACGACTTTTGTCCATTTGGAGAAGTAGTCGGTAATAGCGAGGATAAACCGATGTTCGTTCGACAAAGGTGAACTAATTGTCCCGATAATATCCATTCCTTATGCTTCAAACGGCCAAGATGCTATCGTTGGGTGTAGGAATTCTGAGGACTGGTGGATAAAGCCTACATAAATTTTGCACACTTGGCACTTTCTTGCATAGTCAACAGCCTATACATCGCTTGTCTGGACTAGCAGAGCCCCGAAGGAGTAACCCATTGCCTACACATACAGTAAGAAGGGTCTTCCTACAATGAGAACCACCAATACTAGGAGATTTATGAGATACTCCTTGATGTCGTCGAAGGTGTGCTAATATTCTTTGTTTCAAACAAAGGAGACTCCCTTCTTCATAAGCTGAGTGAACAGCTGACAACGTCCAAAGAGGTTTGAAATGAAGCTCCTGATGTATGCCAGTCTTTCTTGAAGGCCACGAAGTTCTCTAAGGTTCTTTGGTAGACGTATTTCAAGGATTGCTTTAGTCTTGTCAGGGTTTACGTAGATACCCTTCAAAGTTATGAAAAACCCAAGAACTTGCCGTTGGAGACACCTATAAAGGATTTGGTGGGATTCATCTTGATCTAGTGTGCACACATAAGGTCGAACACAGTCTTCATGTCTCGGAGGTGATCATCTTTGGAGCGACTCTTGACGGCGATGTCATCAACGTAAAACTCCACCGTCATGTGTAGATGTTTAAGGAAGATGGTGCTCATAACTCGCTGGTATATAGCACCAGCGTTCTTCAAACCGAATGGCATGACTATGTAGCAATACACTCCTATCGGCATTCAGAACGATGTGTGCTTCTCGTCGTCAAAAAATATCTTAATTTGATTATATCCCGAGAACCCGTCCATAAAGGACATACGCTCGAAGCCATAAGTGTTATCGATCATTATATCTGTGATCGGAAGAAAAAACTCGTCCTTATGGCACATTATGTTTAGATCACGGAAGTCAATGCATATCCAGATCTTTTCTTTCTTTTTGACGATAGGCACGATGTTGGCTAACCAATTCGAACGTTGTTCTTTGCGGACGAAGCCACTAGCTATCAGTTTGTTGACTTCAGCCTCGATAGCGTTCATGATGTCCGGCCAAAACTGTAGTTGTTGTTGCTTGACTGGCTTAATGTTTGGCAAGATATCGAGCTTGTAGACCATAATTTGGGGGCCCAGCCCTGGTATATCATTATAACTCCAGGAAAAGACATTGATGTATTTTCTGATGAGCTGTAGCAGGGATTCTCAATCCTCATTGGATAGGATCTTACTGATGAAGATAGGTTTAGGGGAGGATTGGTCGCCCAGATCGATTTGTACGACTTTGTCCTCAGTGGAAGGTTCTCGTTGTTCGAATCGTATCTCCCATTGTGCGTCAGGTGTTGGGTCCACGGTTTTACTTTAGAGAGTCGAGGTGGATCCTCGTTATATTTCTCAGGGTCAACTGACACCATGTTGGCAGACAATATTTGTTTGAACATCTCTCCGATACTGATGTCGGAGTCCCAAGAGGAGGATTCTGAAGAATGAGAGTGTAACTTATTGAGAGAGCTACCAACCAGCCACTGACGGCACCAGCTCAGTTTATTCCGTATCAGCTGAGGCCTGGTACTATCATAAACTTCAAGAGGATAGGGCCGAAGGATTTCAGGGGTACAGAGGGGATTATCTATGCGGATGAGTGGATCGAGGACATCGAGCGGAACCTACGACTGGCGTAGATTCCAGAGATGCTACATATAGAGGCAGCGGGTTGTATGATGTTCGACATTGTTTTAATATGGTTCAGGACAGACCCAAGGATATCAGTGCCGAGAATTACTTGGAAAGTTTTCAAGGAGCTGTTCAAAGAGAAGTTCTTCCCGGATGTGGCTCAGAGTACTTTGGAGAGTCAATTTCAGAACCTCATCCAAGGGGACTTGACAGTGGACGAGTATGCGGCAGAGTATAGCCGATTGGGACAATTTGTTGAGGGACAGAATCCTCAGGCTAGAGCTAGGAAGTTCAGGAAGGGACTTAACAGTGAGATTAAGTCTCATACTAATGGAGACTGTACTGCTACGTTTGAGGAAATTTTGAGACATGCGCAGCGGGCGGAAGATGATTTGGAGCTTGGCTCCAAGAGACCGAGAGACACCGAAGGAGCGAGTAGTGGTGCGGGCCCAGCAAAGTGCACCCATTTTCAGCAGCCGAGGTTATATCAGCATCAGCAGTACCTTGTGCCAGTTAGGGCACCAGCTCAACAGATGCAACAGTTTCATAAACCAGTATATCAGGCACCGCAACAGCCTCAAAGGCAGATTCAGCAGACTTTTACTTGTGCCTATTGTGGAAGGCATAGGCATGATTGGGAGAACTGTAAAAAGAGACTCAGACTATGCTTGTATTGTGGTTCCCCTGACCATCAGGTGAAGGAGTGTTCCAACAACCCGTATGGACCAAATCGCAGTCAGAGAGGTGGAGCTAGGCTACCTGTGGTACCGCAGACTAATCAGCACCAACATAGAGAGCCACCCCAGCAGGGCGGGGCATTTGCAATGGCAGTCAGAGAGGATGACACTTCAGGTGATAAGTTAGCTAGTTCCATCCTGTCTATTTTCTTTTTCTCTGTTGTTTGTGTGGTTAGTTATTGCCTTATAGATTGCTTGCGTGTTATTGTGTAGTTAGTATACCATGTCAGAGACCGCAAAACTATGATGGACAGAGACCATAGTTAGTGATGTGTGTTTTAGTTTAGACTGGGTTGCCTAGAGGGGGTTACGATTATCTTTAATTTTGAGGACGAAATTTTTCTAAGGTGGGTATGATTGTCACCCTCACATTTCCAATTAAGGGTAGTTTGGTAATTGACACGGGAATTTTATTTTTAGGAGGATTGTAATTAATATTGTGCATGAGTAATTAATTATTTGTTGTATTGTTTAGTATTTGATTAGACATAGTATTTATTTTAGACTTGTGTAGTGGATCTAACCTATTTTATTAGATGCATGAACCCAACATTTGGATGAGTTTAGTTTGGGCCCATTTAATTAGGCCCATGGATTAGGAGGTTGGATTTATTTAGTGAAACCATTAGACTAGAACCTTCCCCCTTAATTAATTTCTTCATGAGAGGTCCCAAGGGGTATTTGGGACATTATACATTGCTTGGAGAGGGGTTTATGACCAGCCATAATTAGGAGGAGAGAGAGTGCTCTTATTTTATTTTTTCTCCAAATTTCTAGATCTACTTTCAATTTCCCTCCATTCCCCCATCAATTCTCCATCAATTCTTCTCAAATTTCTTTTTAAATTCATCATTGAGACCTCTACATCAAAGATCTATAAGAAGGAAGCAAGGAGCAAGGAAGAGGAGGCCAAGTTCTACAAGGAGAGGAGCTACTTTGCATTTAGAGACTTTTCATTGGGAATCCATCTCCCAATAGGTACATTTCTATTTTTCCTCCTTCTATTAGACTCTAGATCTGAGATTTTACCATGACAAAACAATCCACATGCATAGGTTACCCATAGGATTTGGTTTTGGGACGATCGGAGACCTACGGTGGAAGTTATGTGCATTTTGGTGCCAATTTTGGGGGAATTCCAAGATTGGCACATGTTGTATTTGTCAATTGGTCAATTAGACCAAATTGACATATGATTATTTGTTGTGACTAGTGTTGTGTCCATAATTAGATATGTGTAGGCCGTACCTCATCAATTTGACCAAACGGGTTGATTTTGGGGGGTTTTCTTTGACAGGGAGCCTTGTGTATATCGCATTGTGACACGGATACGTAGACACCCTAATTATTATATGTATTGCTCATAACTAGTGTATTAGACTTGCTCGTGTCCTCCGGGATACGTTTGGTTGTGTGTTGGAGGCCGTATCGCAAGCATATCATAGAAAAGTGTGATACGGGTGCGGTGCGCTCTATGTGTTTGATGTTTGTTCTTCTCATTATACGTGCATATGTATTTATATATGTATATGTTAATTAGGTGATATATAGATGTATATGCTAGTGTATTGGAGTTTATGTATATGTGTGGGTCTATAACTATGTATATATATGAGTATATGGTGATATAAATATTGGTGTATATATATATATATATATATATATAAGTTGTGTTTATACTTTAATGTGTGTGTGAGGGGTGTTATATGCACCTATGTATATAGATAGCTAGTTATCTTAGTGTTAGTATGTGCATTTTTGTTTGAGTGCATGGGTGTTAGTAGAGAGTGTATTGATGCATATATAGATTACTATATGGAGATTGATGTATTCTGGAGGAAGGTATGTATATATATGTATATATAGACTAATAATTATAGGTGTGTGTATATGTATGTGTGTGTCTGTGTGTTGTAGTATGGTATGTGATTGAGGATGGGGCTGTGTGAGAAGGGTTGCACAGCATTATGGTGAGCACTGATGCAGTACTCAACAAGAAGAAGATAGCAGTGTCAGCAAGGAGTATTAACCAACTGCAGGGGGTAGTAGACGCTGCACAGTGGTTCAGTTCAGTATCGGGATGAGCACAGTGAGGTGCTGTGATCAGTAGAATTCATCAAGGTATCAGTCACCTGTATGATCACCAACTGAAGTTGGGCAAGGCAATGTGCCACACCTCGAGCACAGCAGACCCGGGACTGTGCAGCAGCAACTGCTCTAGCAATGAGGAGCCAAGCAGGATGCAGCTCGTGTAGAGGGGAAACTGTAAGTTTGGACTATGCATCAATGTGCAGCCACCCACAAGAAGCTAGCAACTCGAGGCAAGGGGGGTCACAACAAATTCAGAACCTCAGCAATAACATGGGGTATCAGTAGCTACACACTTGAAAGAGCACAGTTACAGCAAGGGGATACTGCACAGTACCAGTTCAGCGAGTATCAGTGCAGGTATGCACAGTTCAATGCAGTATGGGCTCAACATCTGAGTGAGGAAGTTGGAAGGAGGATGCTCGTGCATTGGCTCGTGCAGACAGTAAAAGGGAGAGTAGGCAGTAGCATACTGCATAGCAACCTGAGAGCAAACTGAAGCAACAGCTGCAGCCAAGTACTGCAGTGCAGTACAAAGGAAGAACAGCAGCCAGCAGCTCGTGTAGTTCAATATGGAGCACTGTCAAACAGAGATCAGTCAATCCAGCAAGGAGTATCAGCAAGTGGGAGCCATTTTGTTTAGTTTGCAATGCATCCATGCACTGAGATACGAGCAGTGTACAACATCCACACCAAGGTATCAGCAAATATGAGGTTAGGCAGCAAGGCATCAGCAGAGGAGTACCTGCATTCAGCAATGTGCAGTGCCTTGAGGCAATTCTGCAATAGGGAGGATGAACTGCACTTAAGTGGTAGTAGCCAGTGGTTCGGTTCAACTAAGCACTGCAGCAACCTCACTGCAGTAGCAAAATAGAGAGAGGAGCAGCTAGTATTGCATTGTGTCCACAGCAAGTATGCACAGTAGCAGATACTCTCAGTCAGTGCACAGCAAGGGTGCACTGAAAATAGTAGTAGCAGTAGCAGGTAACTGCATTAGCAGCACAGCAAGCAGTTGAAGAGCAAACAGCGAGCAACTGAGAGGCAGTGTCAGTAGCTAGGTGAGACTGTGCAGTATCCTACTGCACAGTACCATTGTCCAGATCGATTGTGCGGGGTTCCTACTGTACAGACATCAGCATTCACTGTACTGATGGCAAGGTGCAGCAGTTTCAGCACCAAACTTAGCAAACAAATGCAGCAATGAGAAACCAGGCAGTGGCAGCGACTGTCACTGCTCGAGCAGCCAAATGCCATGCTGAGTTGCAGCAAGGTATGCATCAATCGTAGAGGGAGCTGTAGTAGCACTATACTGTAAGGCCAAGTGCAGTATCAGTAACTGCGGGGTGAACCACAATGTATATCAGTGCACATGAGGAGCTGCTACAGCATACAGTCAGTGACTGATACAAAGAACTCAGCAAGGTGAGCAGCACCTTGTGCACAGTTCGTGCAGTGCAAGGAGGAGCTTGTGCATCTTGGAGCTGCACAGTACACTGCAGCATTAAAACTGAGCACCAGCTTGAGCAGTCAGGCCATTCATGGACAGTTAGCTGCAGTAAAATCATCTGCAACAGAGTGCACAACATGTGCATGAAGCTTCACAGTGCAGTCGAGCTGAAGAGCAGCAACAACAGCTCTCAGGCAGAGGCAGCAAGGTGTTTAGCCAGTATAATTGGCTCGTCCAGCCAAGGAAGAAGGGTATCAGCTGTGCAGCAGGATTGGGCACCAACAGTCAGTGCACTATGCAGTATCTGCACAGTGCAGGATATCTACAACAACACTATGTATCAGTGTATCCATGTACAGTTCATTATCCAGTTTTAGTATCACAGAGTATCATTTCAGTCGAGACACAATGAAGAGAGGATACACTGTTCAGTTTTCAGTTTTGGGTTGGATTTTGGTATTAGATTAGTTAGTTGTTAGTGTATAGTATTTACATTAGTTAGTTAAGTGTTTGGGTTAAGTGTTGATTATTTGTTAGTTAGTTTAGTGTTATGGTATGAGTATATAGTTAGTTGGTTATATATATATATATATATATATATATATATATATATATATATATATATATATATATATATATTGACTTGTTATATAATAGATAGGTGTGATACGCTTTGGTGCAAGGCCAAGGTATCTTATTTAATTATTTTGATATAATATTATAATATTGGGCTTGTATACATATATAAAACTCTATTTTCATATTCGAAACTTGTGTATCTTAGGATACGACTCTTTGAGTGTTTTATTTTATGCTTAGCTTAGCTTGTATAGCCTAGTTTCTTAATGTATTGACTTAGTGACTTAGCATTAGACTCTTGCAACCTAGATTTCATCGGCTTGACTTAGAAATGGCTTTATGACCTACATGTTGACTAGTTTAACTTAATTTCATTCCAATACCTTGTATTAATACAACATTCCATCTATAGGTTGTGTGGCACCAGTTGAGACACAATTTGACATTCATTGCTTGGACGACAAGCGAGTACATTCTCTGATAGTTTCTATTAATTGCTAATTACTATAATGCAAGAATTTAGAAATATTTTACATGACTCTTGACACATTGGTACACGGACTAGTATACACATGGATCAGTCATGGGATGTTATATATATATTGTTTATTATTTCTCGTGTTCTCAATGTTTAACTTAGACAATATTTCGTGTTCAATGTTCAATGTTCAATGTTTAATGTTCAATATTTCATGTTCAAGATTTATTGTTTGCATGGCCTTGAGTATCTCGTATCACAACGTGTCATGGTTGGATCCATTGTACTAGTTGAGGAAAAGGGGAAATGTTAGCTAAGTATGTGATCAAATCCTAGACAATGTTTCATGTTAACTTAGACAATGTTTATCCAACGTTAAAGTATACAATGTTCATCCAAGCCGATCATATATCTAACTAGTATTTCAATCACTTAGCATAGTTATAGTTCTTTACCACATTGTTCATTGTTTACTTGTTCATCCACCATAGTTGATATTGTTCATTATTTCTCGTCTTGTATTATATTCTCTATTTCTGTTTATAGTCATTATCAATTAATTGGAACTGCTATTGGGTTATACTTCGCTCCATTCCTGATTAGAAAATATTTTTTATATGAATGGTTAGAAAGAATGTGTCCCACTCACTATGGACTGACAGATGGAGTATCACCCGAGGATAGTGCCAGAGACTGAGGCCTCTTAGACTTCCATACATTATAGTAGTTTTCCTATTTTAGATATTGGTTGTATTATGTTTGAGATCTGGAGTTGTGTTTTGAGATGGCTATGTGATGTATTGAGACTAGTATTTCTTATTCTTTCTATTCTATATCGTGTGTTCATCTTCCTCCAGTTTTATATGTGATTGAGTATTATTTGGTATTGAGATGGCATGTCAGTACTTTATATGCATTGTGTGAGATATTAGATGGTATAGTAGACCAAGACAGCGTTCTACCGCCGATTCTGCGGCGTAAGCTGGACGTACCCACGTACTCGTGCCCCTATACCGGGTGCGGGTCGTAACACTTATCTTCTTCATCCGAGCCTTTGGGGATTATGGGAGGCATGACATACCATAAGCCATGCTTGGTCTTATGGTAGTAATCCCCGGGCTTGCCTGCAGGAGCCTACAGATGCAGAGGTAGCCATCGACTTTTGCCATAGTTTAAGCCCCTAGTGACTTTCAGATCGTACCCCATCTTTTGAATGAGGTGCTTGGTTTGAGAACTGTAGCGGTAAAATAGTATTTTTTTTTGGTATCAAATTCTGTCTCTAGTTCCTCTGAGACAGATGATTGGGGACTTTTTACTCTGCTGAAGATGAGGAGTTTGTCTTCCCTCTTCCTTGCTGGAACTATGGAGTAGGATTTCTGACTGGGGATAACTTGGTTCGCTGTATAGGTGGTAGTCACATATGTATGCAGGTGCAGGCCCAGACCGTACTCAAGGAAATATAGCATATTGAGATGTGCAACATCCGAGTAGTTCAAAGATAGCCCTTTATTGACAAAATAAGGTATCTCATCTTCCGAAATTACATCATTGAGAGAAGGGACGTTAACATGAGCGGCTAGGTACTCCTCCAGTTCATCCTTTATGAGATATACCCCCAGTGCGGGCAACAGATTTGGAGGTCTCCTACTCAGCTTTACCACAAGTGGTTCGAAAGACGTAGTAGGCACCGAATCTTCCTTCAATGGTCGACTCGGTCTACGGAGGCGAACGACCAGAGGCTCAGGTGCTTTCATGGGCAGTTTTACCCTGAAGGGAGGAGCTGTATCGGGAGCACATGCTTTGAGATGGACCCTCAAGGGCTCATCCAATGTTGTCCCAGTCTCTACCTCATCATCGGCATTATTGCCACATTCATCTTGGTGGACTTGCTTATAGAGGATCGAGTCAGAGTAGTAGGCCTCGACCCATTTAAATAGATCAATGTCAAAAAATTCTGTCTTGACGATGTTGTGATCGTCTATGTACTTCAAGCACTGGTGAAAGGTTGACGGCACGATCATATACTGATATATCCATGGACGTCCTAACAGGACATTGTAGGATACATCTACGTCTATGATATAGCAGGTGACCTCTGTTTTTAAGTTATCGGTCTGATATTTTAAGCAAATCTTGCTCAAAGGATAGCTCCTTCCAGCGTTGAATCCACTGATGGTAATATTGGTTGCTGCCAGAAGATGCATCGGGGTACCCAAGGTCTGAAGAAGACTCCGTGGGATGATGCTGATTGACGAACCGGGTTCGATGTGCATTCAGTCCACCTTGATGGCATCGATTTACCTAGTGTAATATAGAGGATGATCGTGCCGATTATTTTTTAACAACATATCTTATTACGAGAATGTGATATTGGGTCACATTATTGCAGTGGGGGCATGCGGCAAGGTCATTAGCTAGCAACTTGACTTGCGCCAGGTAGGTGTCGGCATTCTGCAATGTCTCACTTAGAGCAACCCGAGTGTCTTTGGAGAGTTGGAGAAGCTCGAATAGTGACAACTTCGCTGGTGTATTTGCCAGTTGTACCAAGATATCAAAGTTGTAGGACTTCTCCAGCCTTTGAGTGGTATCTTTGCGCAACGAATTATCAAAGCGGGTTTCTTTCTGCTTGGACTTGTCCGCTGCTGGAGGATGGGATAGACCTAGATTGGATGTGGCGATTGGGAGTGCACCATCATCAAGGATGTCATACTCTCGTTGGTAAGCCAGTCCTGACCTTGTTATTCCTGATATAGCTTCTTCGAAAGGGAAAGAAACCGTATAGCAGGATTTGGACTTCTTGTCCTTGGACTTGGTGGCATAAGGTGTTGTCTGTTGCATCAAGTCCAGAGCAAGATCGGGATGGACCCACATGACCTTCCAATGTGGTGAGAGGTATCAGCCCGGCTGTTTGGTTATGAGCTGACAGGAGATTGACGACCTCCATTATTGTTCGAGGGATCAGAATTACTCCATCTTGGGCTTCCGTCATTGGAAAGTTGCCAAACTGGAGAGATACCATATTTGCGGTAACTGTTTTGTCATTGAAGTCCAGAGTGAGGGCCTCAGTTTTAAAAAGATATTGGATGTACCGCTTCAGTGTGTAGCAGTCATGCGTCGCATGATAGACGTAATAATGGTAGTAGAAGTACTCCAAATTATTTACCTCGACTTCCTCAACAGGGCGCTGGACGTCGGGGAGCCGAAGATTGTTTCCCTTTATTAGCACGACGAAGATTACCATGACATCATCATCTTTGAAGGAATAAGTATTCTTCGGTTTTGGAGCCTCTGCGGGCTTTTGCTCGGGCTTATTGGCTATATTGGCGACCAGAGCTTGCTTTCCCTTGCCATCCCGGGTGCTATTGTCGCTGTTATTGTTAATGTTATAAGGGCATTTGCCCCAGCCATCAGCGACGGGGATCTGTATCCCCAGGAGACAGGAGTCATTCACCTTCTTCTCAGCACTAACAGCATTTATGATGAACGTCGTCCAGTCTTTAAACTGAGATTCGCCCATCCAGAGCCTGACTGTGGGAAGGAGATTCCTCCGGCAAGTGTCCATCAGCATAGACTGAGGGTTACCGAGGGGTAAATTCAACGTTGCTTGCCTGTACCACTCGATGTATTCCCATACAGACTTTTCTTCCTTTGTGTGATGTCCATTAAAGAGGACATCGTCATGTCATTCCCCTATCGTAGAACCGAACAAGAAAAAGACCTTTGAGGTCGTCAAATGACAAAATACAATTATCTTGGAGGATGCAGAACTAATCGAAGGCTATTACAGATAATGTCCCGACAAAGAGCTTGGTTAAGAGGGCGACATTGCGGGATAGATGTCCCAGTGTCGTCTCAAAGTAACTCATGAATTGACAGAGAGATATCTTTCCATCGAACGGAGTTAAGTTGAAGGGCTTGTACTTGGACAGATACGATACGTCTCTCCACTCGAGGGGATACGTTTGTCGAATCCTGAGCTCGTATAATAAGTCTCGATTTCCTATTGAGTCTAGGCGGGCCCAGAGTTCTCGTACCTCCCGTATTGCTTCCCGAGCTTCATCGACTGTGGAAGGAGCAAACGATCCGAGTAGGGGATGGTTACCGCCAGCGAGTGGAGCGGTTGTATTTGAATCTCCATTGGTCCCGGGGTCCATGCTTGCTTGACCAGAGGCTCTCGCTAGTTGTGGGGCCATATTTGCCTTTATTTCTAGCATTGTCTAGATCAAGGCTTACATCGACGCACTCATGGTCTATATCATGGCCTCGAGGGTTTTGAGGTACTATCGATTGTTGGAGCCCTCGTAATCGTCTCATGCCATATATGTTGTTCTCACATAGAAAGAAATGGATGGGACGGTAGATGTCACACTTTTTGACTCAAACTCTTGCCGTGAATAGCCATCAGAAAAAGTTAATAGAGCCACATCCTCTTCGAAATCGGAGGGAATACTACCCCCAGCGTAGGAAGCTGCATCCTCTTGACGAGGGTGGCTACCCCAGGGATCTCGACATCTGTTCCTTGGGAGTCATCGTCTTCTTGGAATATCGGATTGTCATAAAGGTACGGGGGATTACAACCCCCAACTTGCGTAGTCCTGCGAGGTGCTGAGGAAGAACTGCCCCCAGTGGCTGATAGCTTCTTTTTTGAGTGGGTGCCCAGAAAAACACCTTCCGCGGGTTTTGCTGCTTGTCCTCCTTGGGCCCGTCTTTTTGACTCGCTGGCCGAAAGCGACGGGCTAGAGGTGATGGACTTTCGACCTCCCCTTATGGAGAGGGCCTTCCGAGTAGAATAGCATAAGGTGAGGGGCATCTCGTCTACCTCTAGTGCTTGCACCTGTACTCTGGGTTGCAGCCGAATGGGTGCCTTTTGTCCCAATCGCTGGAATGTCGACTGCCTTTTTGCGGGTGCTGCTGCTTTGTTACAACAGTAGTTGATGATAATGTTGGCACAGTTATGCCCTGGTGAGGACACTCCATATGTCGTAGTTGTTTTTCTTACTTTGTGCTTATGATTGATCATGTTGCGCAAGTCGAGTAAGGACTGATTCACCTTTGCATCCTCCTTATGAGCTCGGTAGACCAAGCACACGGATGCGCAGGTATTGATTTTTCTTCCCGGCTGGGGTTCATCCAAGAACTTGTCCTAAGTTGCAAATAGAAGACTCTTTAGACTGACCCTGTTCGATTGCCACTGTGGGCTGGACGCACGGGCCAGTTTTATATGACTTTCCGTTAGGGGCACACATAGTAAGCGGCGTCTGCTGACGGTCGGTCGAATGAAAAATTGCTTGAGCTTGGCGAGCTCGCATTGCCCTAGACTTCTTCGTCATAGCACGCGCCGGTGCATAGTATGAAGAGTCCAAGTTCACATCTTTGCTCTTCTCAACATGGAGTATGGAGTCAGCGTTGCGTGAGATTCGGTCGAAGATGAAACTTCTATGGCTGTTTTGGCCTCACTCGGCCATCTGCTTACGGCTGCCGAGCGGTGCCACATAGTCCTCCTCATACGACTTTTGACGTGGTCGCATGGAACGTATCTTAGTGCTCGAACTCCTGGCATCGTAGTATTTTTCTTTGCCAGAGCTCAAGTGTTGATCATATTCCTTGTTCGAAGAGGCTGTCGCATGAGAGGTAGACACATAATGTAAGGTCCATGCGGCAAAGAGAGAGACAGGAAGAGAATGCTCCGTAGTTAGGTGAGACACAGCGGCCTTTGTAACCCATGTCCTGCGGATCTTCAGGTGCTGAGCACTCTTCTTGTTAGATAAGATTTTTGCATGAAAGGTGGACGCATAACGTGCGGTCCCTGCAGCAGAGTGAGACGGTGAGGCATGCTCCGCAGTTGAGTGAGGCACAACGACCTTTTCAACCCATGTCCTGCGGGTCTTCTTAGGCTTTGCCAGCCTTGGAGAAGCGCCGCCCTCAGAGAGAATTTTCTCAAAGGCTTAATGGTCGAAGCATACAACCAGGATCCTCTGGGTTGAACCGATGCGTCGGACTGCGTCACGACCTTCTCATCAGAGGAGAAGAAAGTCCCCAGCAGAGTCGCCACCTTGTTCGCCATTACAGTAGGTTTAGGAAACCTTCATTTAATAACAAACAAAAAGAGTACAAAAAAATCCTAGACAGACAAACTAAGTTCAATATTTTTTATCTGGGTAGTGTGACAATGGAGATCAAGTACTGCATCGACTCTTTTACTCCATTGACGGTCCGACGAGTGAATACGGTATGCTCTCTTCTCTCTTCTCTCTCATGAGCTTGTGTCCATGTACGTAGCTCACCTGGATGGGTATGGTCTCTCTGAAGCAGAAAAAGCCACCTTTGGGACGTCCAAGTTGCATCTATTTATAGCCATCATATTGATGGGCTATAGGTGTCGCATGTGCTTCTGTTTGGTAGCCGCAGGGGGCTTCTTCAACAGAATACGGTTATAATTGTAGGCGCATATGGGTTGAGTCCATGGAAAGCTAACATGTGGACGTTTTGTTGGGATTTGTTATTTGCTGGAGATCCTAGCAATTCTCGTCTTCTGTTTGCATGACTTGGTCAGCTTGACACGTGGCCCGCATTCAGTTAGAGAGAATGGCCCGCATTCAGTTAGAAAGAATCACAATAGAAAGATTTTGTCCCAGGAAACATTGCCACGTTGGACACATAGAGTTTGAGACGCATGGGACGCATGTCGTCTTGAACGCATGGGTACAGAGACATATGGGACGCGTGTAGTCTAGAACGTATAGGACCAGAGAAGCAAGGAACACATAGGGCCAGAGTCGCATGGAACGCGTGGAGTCTGGAACGCATAGGGACAGAGTCACATAGAGCGCATGGAGTCTGGGACGCATGAGGCATACACGTGGCATTGCACGCTTGTTAGAAGTTATTATTAGTCTGACGAGAGCTTCTTGTCGCTTAGTGTGCTCAGATCTTTCGAGACGTTCAAAAAATCTTTTTTTCAGGATTCTTCTTCAGACATAATTTTGGTGTCAGGCCTTTATGCAGCCAATATCTAGGGGCACATGGATGTTATTTTTTCTTGTCCGCATGGTCATCCTGCGGCCTGATTTCTTCTGAGTCGATCTTAGGACGCATGTTTGTTGAGCTCATGGATCTAGATTTTCATGCTTCTATAATATATATATATATATATATATATATATATATATATATATATATATATATATATATATATATATATATATATATATATATATATATATATAACAAGGTAATTGTGTTACAAATTCGGCCCGAATGCCACATCTCAGTCCGAAGGGCTGCATCCGCACTGCACTCACATTTATTTCTCCACAGAAAATTAAATGTGCTTCCCCCGTTGCTCGAAGCTGCAACCTCTTGGAGGAATATGCCTCACTCTAACCACTTGAGCCTAGAGGTCTTTGACGTTATATATATATATATATAACACGGCTCGAAAAATGGGCTCAAAAATGAGTCATCTTAGCCGTTTGTATATTCTCCATTAATTACTAAAAAAAGAAAGTAATTTTTAAAATTAATTTGATCTCTTTGCTCCAGCATATTATGGAAAATAATTGAAAACTAATTATATCTCTTTGATTCAGTACATTAACGAAAAAATAATTTAAAACTAACTTTATCTCAAAATTACGGAAGAAAGTTATTTATCAATAATAGCATAAGATAAAGAAATTATATATATATATATATATATATATATAATGAGGCTTGGAAATGGCTCAAAATTGAGTCGTATAAGCCGTTTGTAAATCCTCCATTACTTATTAAAAATTTAATATTATGTAAAAAAATTGTTGAAAAAATAATTTATTATAAATAACACTATAGAAAATTGAACCTAACCAACCAAGGTAAATGTCTCCTACCTTAACCACATGAGCTAGAAGAGGTATTTTGTTATAGTTATAATATTATACAATTAAACAATTAGTTAAAAAAAAATATTTTTTAATTGCGTGAGAATATACTTACGGCTTAGACGGCTATCATTTTCAAGACTTTTTTTATAAAAAATAGAAACATAACCATAACAAATTATAATTAAAATATTATCAAATCTATAAGCAATCGTAATTAAAATGTAGACATATATATAACAAATTTTAATTCAAATATATTTAAATTATTTTATATTAATATCAGAAAAAATTTTATTTTATATGTAATACATTTATTAGTATATGTAAAAAAAAAATATTTTTGTCCCGTCGGTAAGTTGACACCCAAGTCTAGAAACCGACCAAATACCCGAGGCTTGAAACCGACCAATTTTTTAGTTGACTCGGAAAGATGGAGATCATAATGGGGGAATCATCTTCGCTCCGAGTTCTTAATATCAATGCTTTATTTTCTACAAATATAAATTGAAATGGTCCAAAGTCATGTGTGGCTAAGCTAGCTAGCTGCTCTCATGGTATAGATGCCTCTCCTCTAGCTTAGCATGTAACCATTCTTTCGGCTAGCTAGCTCCTTACTACTAAGAAATATGCCATAATAAGCATGGGTATCTTTCTCAGTGGGAATGACATAATCATGCATGTTATACTTTTGATTGATCGATCTATCGTTCGATCGTCGATGAATTGCCTGCATATGGTCTGCTGCTGCGTCATTTTTCGGCTTGATTCCTTTGTCTGCTACTCAAAGTATTAAACAAAGTAACTCTAATGTCAATGCACTACGTACTACTTTAGCCTTGCTTTGAAGTTAATTAATAATCTCATATGTTCATTCTTGATGAGATGACTTTGTTCTCGGAAAGTCCTCCTTTCATGGACATGTGTCTTTTTTGCGAGCAATATATTGTTTTAATTTCTTTCTTCCGAAAGTTGTCTCGGAAAATATTAATGATCTGTTTTGATTCCTCCTTACAAAGTGAAGGTGATGACGCAGGGTGTTAGTAGCTTTCATGGTGATGAGAGAGAGAGAGAGTGTGTGTGTGTTTTGTAGAAGAGAATAGATGTCATATATCAGTGTTATGTATGGTTCTGGGAGTTGGAACAACTCTAGATTCATAGAATGTAGGCTCCAGAAAGAGACTTCTTTCAATTCTTGGATCCCTATCAACACGAGTTCTCTCTTTTTTTCACTTGAATTCACATTCTCCGATAAGAATAAGATGCAATGGTGCTATTTCTTTGTGACGTGCAGCCCGAAACCCGAAATTATATATTTTCGGAAATCAAATTTTTTTAGAATTAAATTTTATGCAAAATTATATTTTTCATTTTTGCTGAATACATAATATTTCCGGAAAAAAATTTAATAAGATAAAAAAACTGGAAAAAAAATTACAAAAATACAAAAGAAATTCTTAATAAATGAAAATTTTGAAAAAAAAAAATTCTTAAAAAAATAACTGATTTTTTCATTTAAAGTAATATAATATTATATATTTATAAAAAAGGGGAAAAGTTAGGGGAATTTGCGGAGGGGGGGACCACTCGCCAACTCAGTTGGCGAGGTGCTGAGTTGGCGAACATCTCGCCAACTGAGTTGGCGGGGCGCTCTCCTCGAGAGGCCGCTCGCCAACTCAGTTGGCGGGCCATGCACCGTTGGCTATCCAACCGTTGGGCAACGGCTCCCTCCAACGGCTCCCTCCAACCCCTATAAACACCCCCACCCCCCCCCCCCCCAAACACTCCTCACACAACATATTCACCTCCTCCTCCTCCTCCTCATATTTTCGCAGCTTCCTCCTCCTGTTTTTACAGCTTCCTCCTCCTGTTTTCTGTAGCAAAAGTTCTCAACCGTCATGGATCGTAGCGTAAGAATTGTATGCTCGCACGGCGGTAAAGTAAATGGGTTAAATTACGAAGGAAGAGAAAGTATAATTTTTTCAACTTACCCGAATATTAGTTTTGAAAATATACGTAATCATATTATTGAACGTTGTTCTATTAATTATGATTTTATTCTGAAGTCTATTTTCTGTTCTAATTGTTTTTTGATAGATAGTGAAGATGCATGGAATTATATTCTTGAGATTAATTCACAATCACGATATATAAAAATATATGTTATTAAAGTAGCAGCAACCTTAGATAGTAGAAATAATGAATATTTTTCTGAATATCAGCATGTTAGTTCGGGTGCTAGTTCTTCTCAACAAATAGTTTCATTTATCCAAGAAGGTCATTCATCATCAGATGAATCTAACCATGATGATGATAGTGACAACGACGATGAAAATAGTGATGATTTAGTTGAAAATGTAGATTATACGGTAGATGATGATGTTGTAAAAGCTATAACTGATGAATTATTTAAGGGACAATCATTTCCTAGTCGTTCTCACTTTAGAAGCTTTATAAGTAATTTAGCAATTAAATATAATTTTAGTTGTTCAGCTAGTCTTATGAATAATGCTCGTGGAATTATTTATAGTTGTGATCAACCGAATTGTAATTGGAGAGTATATGTCAAATCTATTGGAAATGGCGATATAGTTAAAGTTAGTACATTAGAAAATCGCCATTCTTGTTTAGGAAGACTTAGTACAGGACGTCATCGACTAGCTACCGCTTCATGGATTAAGACCATGATAATTGACATTATTAGAGATAACCAGTCATACAGTCCATCACAAATTGTTAAAGATATATATAGGGAGCACCGTATACAAGTTAGTTATTCCAAAGCATGGAGAGCCCGAGAGACAGCATTAGCTGAAATTAATGGTAGTTATGATGAGGCATACGCTAGTCTTGAGGAGTATTGTTATAGAATTATGGAGACAAATCCAGGTAGTACATGTTTTATTAAAACTACCGAAAACAATAGCTTCCAACGAATTTTTATTTGTTTTAAGTCATGTATTGATGGATTTTTAAGTGGATGTTTACCAATTATTAGTACTGATGCTACATTTCTTTCGTCTAAATATCAAGGTATCTTATTTATTGCTTGTGCTCACGATCCTAACTACGTCTGTAGGCCAGCGCATAGCAACTGGAAATACTCCAACATCACTGAGAATGCTGGTAACAGGCCTACCAATATAAAAGTGCTCGTAGGACCAGAACTATAAAACAAAAATATGACATTAGTACAAACATAATTTGCGTATAAAATTACTCTAACTTTTTAAGGTCTTTCAATCATACCTGTATCAGTGAAATACATCCACAAATACTCTTGCAATTGGATCTGACAAATTCTGTCAGATTGGCGTACAAAAATGCAAGAGTAGCAGCTCCCCACGCATGCTCAGTAGGTTTGGTCAGATCATCCAAGAATGGTAAAAGCTGCACATTTACCATATTTCCCGATGCATTGGGAAATAGAATTGCACCACATAAACAGAGCAGATACGCTCTAGTGCAACGAATAACCTGGATTTATTAAGTGTTATATAGAATTACACCACTAAATTAAGTAATAAACAAATTTACTAATAAAAATACATACCCGATTTTTATCTACATCAAACACCCCATCAATAGTTTGATGTAGGTCTATAAAGTTGCCACGGAGCCATGAAAATTTCACATAATTGCCATCTTTTAGACCAGAAGGAGGGCTAACACCGAGATAACTCCGGATCAGATTAGATCCCTTTAAGTGCGGATCAAAATATATAGCGTTACCTTTAATAAGTAACCCTAGTATATTCGCCACATCAAAAAGGGTGATCGTCATCTCGCCGAATGGGAGTTGAAAAGTGTTGCGTTCTGGCCACCAACGCTCCGCAAGGCTTACAACTAAATGAAGATCGTGAATTAAATATCTAACACGATCTATATAGTGGAATCCAAATGATTCCACCAAAGCTTTTTGAACCGAATTTAGCTCCCACGTACGATAATTTCTTTCGGCCCGCCAATGTACGTGGATCCGGGTTCGTAAAGCATGATCATGGTCGTATAACTATAAAAAATATATGCATTAATAAAGTAAACATAGGCATTATAAAAAATATATACATTAATAAAGTTGGCAACTTGTAATTTCAAAAATTACCTCGCTAGTAAATATCTGACTAGAAATGTGGTCTTCACGTTGCTTAATAATAAGCGCGGTAGTCGGTCCGCCAGAAATACGACCATCATTGTGGGTAGTCATCGCCAGTAAATATCAAGAGGAGGAAGTTGTGAAAATAGGAGGAGAATGTGGTGTGTGTGAGGAGTGTTTGGGGTAGGAGGAGAATGTGGTGTGAGGAGTGTTGGGGGAGGGGGGGGTTATAGGAAGTGAATATAGCCGTTGGCCAACGGCTAATTTGCCAACGGTGCATGGCCCGCCAACTGAGTTGGCGAGCGGCCCCTCGAGGAGAGCGCCCCGCCAACTCAGTTGGCGAGATGCTCGCCAACTCAGCACCTCGCCAACTGAGTTGGCGAGTGGTCCCCCCCCTCCGCAAAAATCCAAAACTTTTCCCCTTTTTTATAAATATTTAATTTTATATTACTTTAAATGAAAAAATCCGAAAAAATAATATAAAAAAATGTACACCAACTATCAAGGGATATGATTCTTATATTTGTGGACAAATAGATTAGCCGTGTATTCATATTCCTGAAAACAAAAAAATTTAACCTAAACCAAACATGATAATAAATTTTTCCACTTTAAAAAAAAATGCACTCATCAATTGACAAAAAAAAGTAGTACTGTTACCTCACAATTATTGATTTTCTTGTGTTCCAGAAATTCGATTAATTACAATTACACGGTAGCATTAAATTCGAACATGTTGTCGTTCAAGAAATTCGATTATAATTTTTTCGGTACCAGCTAGACTTACAAGTATAACTACAGCAAGACTAGGTAGGCAAAACAACACTATTATCTCTCTTACAAGAAAACAAATACATTTGGTGCTACCTATATTGATTCCTTAACACCACAACTTAGCGACTACTTTTGAGTCACAGCTGGAATCAAGTATTTTCTTGGGCCTCATCTCCACGAGCAAGCAATATTACGCCGTGCTATCTCAGTTGCATAAGCTTGGAACCTGTACTTTAAAATAGGAAAATAATGTGAAAAGTATGCATGCAACAAATACTTCTTCTTTTTTCAATTTTACAAGACATCATGTTTCTACAATGAATCAACTTGTGGGATCAACATATAACCGCTATACATCAATGGAAACTTTGAAGCCTATAGTTACATTATAACTCGGCGTCAAAAACTGATACAAGAGATGTTTATCACATCGCATGAAGATTCTGGATTTCAACTTTCAGGTCTCTTAGTTTTTCTTCAACATTTGCCAATTCATCATGAACCCTTCAGCAGTATTCTGGCATCAGAGATAGGTTGCGATGCTACTCTTGAATTGGTTTAGAACCGACTGATGTTGCCTGGCCATTATCATTGTTGTTCTCTAAGCCAATTAATAGTTATTGCAATATCAAAATTTGCTGGTCGC
>JAYESA010000008.1:21518467-21758467 GCA_036927795.1 Iris macrosiphon
GATTCTGGATTTCAACTTTCAGGTCTCTTAGTTTTTCTTCAACATTTGCCAATTCATCTTGAACTTTCAGCAGTCCATCTATTCTCTGCTGGGCTGCATGACGATAAGGCTTGCCGATGGCTTCCAGATGGTACTTGAGGCTTTGGATACCCTGCCTGAGATCTTTCTGCATGGCTTCTTCAATTTCCCTCTCTAAGCCATCAGCAACTTTTCTCACCTTCTCTATTGCCTCCTTCCGACGACCAGCAAATTTTGATATTGCCAATAACCTATTAATTGGTAGAACAACAAATGATAATGGCCAGGCAACCATAGTCGGTCTAAAAAATTCAAGAGTAGATGAAAATCTTGATGCAGAATACTGCAGAAGGGTTTCCGATAATAATTAAAGAATTTGCCATTGATTGTGTAAATGCAAGAGTTCAATATCTGCTGAGAATATTTCACCCTAAGGATTCAAAGATCGATCAAACGAAGAGTCAATTTAACCCTACAGCAAAGGCATGCCAAGAATATTTCACCAATTTGTTGAGCATGCTGAGAAGCAATTACATACGATAACAGCTTCTTTCTAAATAAAACTTCTCTTTAAGAACTAGCATACAACATTTACTGATACTTATAATAAAATATAATATAGGAGGATATGATAACCGCAAGCTCTACTATATATCAGAGCGTTTTAGAAAATTCAATAAGAGGGAGTTCAATTTTGCAGTAAATAATGGGGTCTGCGTGCTTAATTTCTGGGGTTTGCACACAACATTGCAGTGATATCGTTTGGATCCAAGTCTGAGAACAAGAGCATTAGTGATGCAGAACATAACACATATGGGGTTTGTGTATTTTGGGATTAGTAAATATCCAAACTTGACGGAGGAAAACCTAAGCAACTGAATTGGTTTTTAAGTTTTGTAACAAAAAGATTGAAAACTTCCGAAATAGGAGTTATAGGTATTGTAGATATTAGCATTAAAAGTTGGCAAAGGTTGAGGGGATTTTTATATAAGGTGCTTTGTGTGTGTATGTGTTATATAAGGTGCTTTGTGTGTGTGTGTGTGTGTGTGTGTGGGTGGGTGGGTGGGTGGGTGGGTGTGTGTGTGTGTGGGCGTGGCTCAGAACTATCAATTTGAAGCAAGGTGATTTTTGACTCAAAATCTAGGATTTAAGATGGATTTTGATATAAGGTAGGCAAAGTTTAGGATTGCTTTGGAAGGCATTTTGAAGGATTTAAAGGGTCTTTTCTGTTCGCTGTAACACTTAAAATGGGATTTGGTTTACTAGATCAAATATCTATTATGGATGGATTTGTTATGGTAAAGAAAGAAGAAATGATATTGAATCCCTTCGTAAAAGCAACGAGCCCGGTTCTTCGACCCACACCAAGAAGTTGCATCCAACTTTAAAAGAAACTCTCATCCATCATCATTCACTAATAAATAAAAGAGTTTTAGGTTTAAATACAAGAGGTTTAAGACAGGCTTTACAAAAATAAGAAACACTCCATCTTACTAAAATTCAAATTCTAATAGATAAGTTCTATCCAAAGTCCAAACAAGATAAGCATATGTAAGTCCTAACTCTGATTTAATTCAAATTTAAATCCAAACTGCATATTACATGTTGAGTATTAGTTATTTAATCCCACATTGGGTAGAGAATAAGGAGGAGGCTAGTCCTCTCCTATATATATGTAATCCCTCGTTCAATAAAAATCATCATATTATTCTCTCATATATGGCCAAAACTCAAACCCTACCTCCACCCCTCTCCCCATTTAAAAAAAAATCTAATCATCACCGCCGCCTCCCTACCTCCAACCCGTGTCGTTGTTGCTGCCCACCTCCAACTCGTGTCACGACTGTTGTCCTTCGTCCGACCTCCGCCACAACACCGCCCGATGCTGCCCTCCTACACAGAACCCCCCCCCCCCCTCACCTTCAGCCCCCCCCCCACCCCCCACCCTCACGACCATCTCCCCCCCCCCCCCCTCTCACGACCCCCCAGCCAAGATCCATGCCCACCTCCAACAACAACATCAAACTTCACCAAAACCCTAACTCTAAATGCCTAATCAACCCCCCCCCCCCCCCCCTCCCAGTCGTCGCCAAACTCCCGACCCTAGCCCTAGAATCTGAGATGCAAATTCTGTAAAAAAAAAACAGTGTTGAGATCTTCAGGAGGCAAACTATGATAGTTTGCGTGAACATCTGAATCTCGACAATGATATCAGGAGTTAACAGAGAACAAACTTTATTGTTTGTGTGAATCTATGTTCCTGGTCCGGTATCCACATCTGGATCTAACAGAGAGCAAACTAGTTTTGCGTGAATCTCTTTCCTGGCTTGTATGATCCAACTTCGATCTCTGCCAAAATTGTACGTGCCAAAAGTAGCAACGTTGTGGTGAACATCGAGATTTGGCAAGATTGATGTGAATATCAGGCCGCAACGATCATCGATAGTCGAATCAAGCATCTAAAGGATGTCAAACACTGCGGTGAACAGCAATGCTGGTAGCACCAGTATTAGGAACATAGAGACGGAAATACCGACCGCTGATACAACGGTTTCTTCGATTCGACTAGTCGATCAGAGATTGGATGGTCCGAAAACTACTCTACATGGTGCAAGAAGGTTGAGAAGACGCTTCGGGAAATGCGGTTGTCAAAATATCTTACTGACAACTCTCCGAAGGAGATTGATCCCACATATGAGCAATGAGAGACTGATGATAGTAGGTTGTTTATACAGTTGATGAATTCGATGGAACCATATGTCGAAGATATGGTTCAGAGCATGGATTCAGTAAAGGAACTATGGGAGGTCCTAGCGGCTGTGATTAATGAAAAACGCAATTTGTCTTGCATCTATGACTCGGTTGTTAGCGTCTGCCGAGCTGATCAGGGAGACAAGTCACATAAGGATCACTTCCGTGCCTTTAAGGTCTTAACTGATGAGGTGGATCGCATGTTACCCCTGACAACGGATATCAATGAGACAAGGACTCAACGTCAGCAACTCTATGTCATGGCGTATCTTATCTTACTTTGTTATGATGTAGACTCTGCACGGTATCAGATTATTGCTGGAGCCGAAATTCCATATTTGATGGAAGCACACTTCCGTATCCTACGGACAGCGAAAGTAGTTGGGAATGATACGAGTGATGCATCTGTTGATCGATCCACCTTAGGTGTTACTTGTGGTAGATTTCTTGGAAGCCGTGGTGGTCGATGTGGTGGCCAAAATGGAGGACGTTATGGAGGATGACCGCGAGCATACTTCAACTGTGGTCAAACCTGGCCATTTTTAATGGCAGTGTTCCAAAACTTCTATTGTCAATGTTTCATCGGATACTCATGATGATGAAAGGGCGATCCGTACAGATGACTACAAAGATATATGTAGAATTTGCTGAATTCCAAGCTCAGCGTCGTGGTGAAGCATATACATCTTGATCCACAATCTGATATTCAGTGGCGTGTGTGGTCAGGTCAAAGTAGTGGGTGATTGACTCAGGAGCGTCTGGTCATATGACAGGCGATGTAAGTATGTTGTGTGATTATGTATCTGTGGGTCGTGTGAACGATATTACTGTTGCGAATGACAGTTCACTGAAAGTTCATGAAAAAAGAAGTGTCTTTCTTCCGTCACTCACTTTAGTTTTACATACACCATGAAATCCATTCGGTTTAGTATCCATTAGTCAGATTACTCGTGACTAGCAATGCTTGATAACATTCTTTTCTGATAGTTGTTTTTTTCAAGACCTGAAGACTAGGAAGACTATCGATATGGGACATGTGACTGGAAGCTTGTACCTGTTTGAAATAAAACCTTCTGTTGCCTGTACCGATATGTCACTCGATCTGTTTGAGTGCATTGTCGGTTACGTCATCCATCTATCCAAGTTCTCCAGAAATTGTGTCCGTCTTTATATTTTCGAGTTCATTTTCATTGTGAGTCATGTAGTTTGGCTAAACATCGTCGGATTTCCTATCCGATGAGCCTAAATAAAGTTGTTTCGGCTTCTTTTGAGTTAGTACATTCTAATATATAGGGCCTTACCCTATTAAATCTGTGATGGATTTCAAGTACTTTGTTTCCTTTATTAATGACTACTCACGAGTCACTTTTGTCTACTTAATGAAAACTTGTTCGAATTATTTGACATTTGGTACAACTTTTATGCTGAGATCAAAATCTAATTTGGGGTTCCTATTAAGTGTCTTCAGAGTGACAATGGCCGTGAGTATGTCTAATGAGTTCCCTTCTCATATGGCTAGATATGGCATCATCCACCAAACTTCATGTCCTTATATACCACAACAAAATGGTGTGGTCAAACGTAATAATTATCACCTTTTGGAAACAACGTATGTTATTATGTTTTATGCACGTACTTCCAAAAAAATTGGTCTAATACGGTCCTTACAGCTAGCTATCTGGTCAATCGCAAGACATCTACTGTTTTTAATGCACGTACTTTCAAAAAAATTGGTCTGATGCGGTCCTTACAGCTAGCTATCTGGTCAATCGCAAGACATCTACTGTTTTTAATGGCAATACTCCATTTTTCTCAATTATATTCCAATCGTGTGTCGTTTCCTCTACCTCTCAAAAATTTTGGCTGTTTGTGTTATGTTCGGTATACTCAATCTACTCTTTCTAAATTGGATCTGAAAGCAATTAAATGTATTTTCCTTGGGTATCTGAATGATCAGAAAGGGTATCGTTATTTTTTTTCCAAATTTGAGGAGATATATTATGTCTCGGGATGTTACCTTTATCGAAACCGAGTTTTTCCCACTCCCTCCAACTACCATTTCTGTTCCAAAAGTTTACCCAGATGAGAACTCCCTCTGGTATCCAGTTCAAACACAGGGTGCCCTCCCCTACCAAGCTAGTATTACCGTCCAATGGTCCGCATACACCAACCCAGTCAGAACCAGCATCGTCAGTCTTACCGTTCCATAGTTTGCAAACACCAGGTCCATCAGAACAGGTATCATCAAGGGTACCCATAGCTGTAGAGCAGATGTCGTCATTAGAGTCCTCCAGCTCCACCGGTTCACCACCACCTGATATACCGGCTCGCATTAGTCACGTATGTCATGACCATCCTTTGTATGTTGACAACTACAAAGGGCTCGCGAGTCACACTCAATCATTGATGGCTACTATTGATGGGAGATTCTCAATTCTGCAGAGGGACTCAAACATCATGGTTAGCGCACCGCTATGGAAGAGGAGATACGAGCACTTTAGGAGAACCATATATGGGACTTGGTGGATTTGTCTACTGGTAAGAAGGCGGTAGGCTGCAAATAGGTTTTCACTATCAAGGTTAAACCGGATGGCAATCTTAATCGTCTGAAAGCTCGCCCGTTATGACTAATCCCTACTTCAGTTGGATGTAAAGAATGCATTTCTCCATAGGAACCTTGAAATGGAAGTGAATGTGGTGCAACCTCCTATTTTCCTTGCAAGGGGGGATAAAGTACGTCCTTTGCACAAGGCCCTCTATGCTCAAACAGTCACCTTGTGTCTAGTTTGGTCGATTTACACATGTCGTTACCCAGCTTGGCATGTGCCAATCAAAGAAGGAAAACAGTTTCTTAGTGAACAGTTTTAGACCAAAAATATGGGATCGTTGAAGTACTTCTTGGACATTGAAGGCACAAGGAAAAAGCAAGATATTGTAATATCTTAATGAAAATATTTGCTTCATATCCTAATTCCTAACTGAAGCAGGAATGATGCAAACTAAGGGAGCAACCTCACCCATGGATCCAGGGATAAAGTTACTTCCTGGTGAGAGGATATTGATAGCCAATCTTGATTAGTATCGTCGAGTGGTTGAAAAACTCAACTACTTTGCAGTCATGACTCGTCCAGATATTTTTTTTGATGTAAGTGTCGCAAGTAGATTTATGGCTTCTCTACGAGTTCCGCATTGGCAGACATTCTCAAAATCCTGCGCTATCTAGCTCAGAATCCGAAAAAAGGAATTCGGATAAAGAATCTGAGACATACTCATCTTGAGTGCTTTACAGATGTTGACTGGGATGCAAGTGTTACAGATAGACGGTCTACATCTGGCTACTCGATATTCATTGACGGGAAGGTAATGTCGTGGAAGAGCAAGAAGCAGAGTATGGTGTCACGATCCAATTCGGAAGCGGAATACTGAGTCATTGCTCATGGCACAACTGATGTGTTATATCTGCAGCATCTTCTAAATGAGCTAGGAGAAGAAGCAGGATCTGAAGTAGCAGATATGTGGAGTGATAACCAGTCTGATATCCATATTGCTACCAATTTCGTATTTCATGAAAGGACGAAACACATTGAGATCGACATCCACTTCGTCCGTGATGAGTATCAAAAGGGAATAATAACATTTCACCACATGAGAACCGGCGATCATATAACTGATATCTTTACGAAGTCTCTTTTAGGCCCTCAGGTTCAGTTTCTTTTTAACAAGCTGGACATGACATATATGCTCCAGCTTGAGGGAGGATGTTGAGTATTATTATTTAGTCTCACATCGGGTAGAGAATAAGGAAGAGGCTAGTCCTCTCCTATATATATATATATATATATATATATATATATATATATATATATATATATATAATCCCTCATTCAATAATAATCATCATATTATTCTCTCCTACATTACAAAATCTGAAATTAATCAAAAAACCTAATCTAGGTTTTGTCCACCATCAATTAGGGGATATAAAAACTTACCAAAGTATGCAACATTGAAACATAACAGCTTCAGATGAGAAATAAGGATTTGTTTGACTGGATTGGATGCTCTCTTATCCTTAATAATAGTCATGGCCTTAGCGTGGTATCAGGAAACTGGCACAAACACAAATTCTCATACAGCAAGGGAAGTATTTACAGAAAGGGGGCTTGTGATTTGGACAAAAACGAATGCTATATGGTGGAGGGTGTGGTGTTGGTGGTAAGTACTAGTGGGGCATGGGGGATGGAGGGCCATCACATGGTAACCTGAATTCGCCATATAGACAGAGGTCCTCGAGCCAGAACGCATGTTCCAGAATGCAGAACCAACAAATTGGAAATTGGATATCCACATTCCGACATGTGAATACAATATATAATTGGATTTCCAGCCAAACTTGTTAAAAGAAGATGTAATTCCTTTTAATTTTTTCCTTTTCATGAAAAAATTAGGAGTACCACTTGCTACTTTGTTTTGAAAATACATTATTGCTAGGATTGTATGGAACTTATGAATCGTCTTTTAGTTTCAAAATCTTGTTGATGTTAATACTATGATACTTGATTAATTTGGAATGTAAAATATACATTATGTATATATTACATATTCGTTCCATCAGAATGTTCCAGTTCAAAATTAACGTAATAAGAGATCGGAAGAATGAAGTCAAAAAAAAAAAAAGTGATCCGAAGAAGCTTACTCCCAATGTACCGCATACCATCTCCCAGCGACCCCCACCCCACAATCAATTTATCACATAAAAGAATAGGAGGAGAAAGGGTTCTAGTAATTCACCCTACGTACATTAAACCTCCACACCTTATCTACACACTGATTGCTCATCAATGTTAAGAACTGAGGCTTTCTCGTTCTAGTGAATTAAGTTATTCTACTTTGGTATCACCATATATGATTGTATAAATCCAAGAAGAATCCTGCATTTTCTCTCAGAATCAATTTCAAAGTTAGAAACTATACAAGATTGATTATAGCATTCCTCCCTTGTCGAACAAGTAATATGGCAACTAATTACAAAAAGAAAAGATGATTGCAGAAAATTCCAAGCCAAGTCGACAGCACAAAAGTAATTTAATGAGGAAAGGGTCAAAATAACTCCTTACCCGCCAGCAGAACAGAAGGTAAGAGCAAGAAGGTCCTCCAGCGTAGTTGGTAGAACTGAAGTTAACAGAGAAGCAGATAGTCCTGCTGCTCCTAAGCCTCCAAAAGTTCCAAAAACCTGTTGACAAATGCAGACTTAGTAACTATTAAACAGGGCATACATCACACAATAATATGTCCTGTGTTGGATTAAATTTGAAACTAACACATTGCAACAGACTAATTAAATATTTATCATCACAATATATATATATATATATATATATATATATATATATATATTATACCTCTCCCCGCCACAGCAGCAGAGCAACAACATGCCCGGCGTAACACTCGGATGAAGTATATATATATATATACTTCATCCGAGTGTTACGCCGGGCATGTTGTTGCTCTGCTGCTGTGGCGGGGAGAGGTATAAGACCCTGGCTGGGTGGCGGAAGATCGATGGATCGAGCCACAGAGACGTATTATTCCTTCCATTTATTTGGTGGGAGTTGGGGACAGTGGGCCCAAAAGGGCATGCAACGCAGCGTGCACAAAGTTCCGAGTGTTACACCGGGCATCTCAATATATATATATATATATATATATATATATATATATATATATACTTCATCCATGTTGGTGCTAATTTCCTAGCTAAGCTACTCATTAGAAAGGGAGTCTTTAAAACCTACAAGGCCATGTAGTAGGTTGCGGATATAGTTATACCTTTTTTGTCATATGTAGCTTAAGCTTATGCATTATCTTTATGGCACATTAAATCCAAATTGCAAAAGGGAATGAGAAGTTCCACATTAAGATGGTATAATACAGTTAGTAATTTGTTATCAGATTCTCCAGAGAGGAACCCAGATTCTTCCTTAGCAAATTCAAAAAAAAAAAAAAAACACTTATTTGAAAATTCACTCAAGTTGTATTGATCTTCCATTTGAATTGTCTATAAACCAAAACTCAAGTTCTTTTAGGTCTGACTTTTTCATTAAGTAGTCCTAAAATGGACAGTTTGAATAATGAGTTTAATAAATCTATATGTTAAGAGTTAATGTGGATAGCCCCATATCGGTGTGAGAGGGACCATCTCTGATTGTACTTATATATATACCCCTAGAAACTGTGCTAATAGATCCATTTATTCAATTATTCTAATTTCAAAATTCCTTGAACCTTCAGAAATCGTTTTTTTCTTAACCCTGATCTCGAATTACTTGTCCTAGTGTGTTTTGGAGTGTCCAAGTTGTGTCCCATATGTGTTCGACACGACACGGCCCACATGTTTGGAGTGTCCATGCTTCCTAGACCCTAACCCTAATTCACATCATACTTAATCGATTCAGAGTTCTTTGTTACCAGAGAGTTGAGCTCCACAAGGACACTTTAGCTCTGGATTCTCATTCATTGATGATCATGCCATGTATTGTCTTCTTCGGTTGCTGCTGAAGCTTCAAGCTCATGACTTGCCATGGTGGTTTACATGTGAGCTTCTTCTTGGTGTTTTTCTAGTCATTGGGTGCCATAGTGATATATTGATATCAAGAGGTTATTACTATAGCTGAGTGATACTGAGGTACGTAGAGATGAATTGCTAACCTTAGAGGATATTCATACTTGGAATCTCGTACCCTAGGCTACTGGCAAGCATCCGATTAGCTACAAGTGGGTGTAGAAGATATGACTTTGGCTGATGGTACCATTGATCGATACGAGGCTAGATTGGCTGCTTGTGGGATTTCTTCAGCAGAATGGCATTGATTATGATGAGATATTTGCTTTTGTTGCGAAGATGTGTACTATTTAGACCCTTTTAGTTGCTGCTTTTACTCACTACTGGCATATTTCTCAGATGAATGTGAGGAATGCTTTTCTTCATGGTCATTTGGCTAAGGATGTTTTTATAACCCCTCTTATTTTGCCTTCGGTTCTCTACAAGTACATATGATCATACCTTGTTTAATCATCCGTTCGGCATTTTGCTTATTTTGTATGTTGATGATTTCATTGACATTGGAGGTGATTCTAAGCATCTTATACAAGTTAAGCAACACTTTTATACTTAGTTTGAGATGAAATACCTTGATCACTTGCATTATTTTCTTAGTCACATGGCAGATCCTTCTGCATGAGGCTAACTTCTCTGATACTCGTACTTCACCTATGCCTCTTGAGTTGAATCTCAAGTTGTGTCCTAATGATAGTGTGAGCCTTCATGATCCCTCCCTCGGTACCAACACTTGGTAGTATAGTTTAACTATCATCCGCCAGGATATTTCTCATGTTGTAAAGCTTGTGAATCAGTTTGTCTCGGCTCCTCGTAGTACATGTTATGTTACTCTTTTATGCATTCTTCAATATTTTAGGGTACCAGCCCTATATCATTACCTTTTTCCTGCTACTTCGTCTTTAAAGCTTTGTGCCTATTCAGATGTAGATTGGACAAGGGATGTTACTGATCAATGACCGACTACTAGACTTTGTGTTTTTAAAGTTGATTATTTGATTTCTGGGAATCAAAGAAGTGGGATGTTGTTCTAGAGTGTTGTGGTAGGGTATCTTGCTACGTTTATGACTTCTGCTAAGATCATATTGCTTCACTAGTTTTTTCTTGACTGGGTCTTACTTTATGATCCTACTATGTACTGTGACAATGTCACAATACTAGTGCAATTCAGATACCTGCAGCCATATGTTTCATGAGGATACAAAACATATTGAGGTAGATTGTCACTATGTTCATCAACAAATATTGGGACAATATCAACAATATCTACTTGGGACACTGGTATAGATACAGCATATTACTTATGTTATTTGTTGATTATTGTTTCGTTGTACATTGTTAATGTTTGCCTTGTTGAACAAAGCATCATGAGTCCGAGAGGGTGTCAGAGTCACTATGGAGATGGTCCTGCACTTGTGTGAAGGCATATTACTTCTGTTATTTGTTATTGTTTCTTCGTACATTGTTAATTTTTCTTGTTAAACACCGCATTATGAGTTGGAGAGGGTGTTCCAGTTACTCTGCGGATAGTCCCACATCTGTTTGAGAGGGGCCATATCCGGTTTTATATATATATATATATATATATATATATATATATATATATATCCGGTTATATATTCTTCTTTTTTAGGCAGGGGCCGTGCGGACTCGAATCCTCCTCAGCAACAAATAACGACATCCACTCTCCTACTAAAGGAGATGGTAAGCCAACGTGCACCCTCGTTGGTGCAATGAGGGCTACGGGTCTAGGCCTGGGTCTTCATGTTCACCCAGTGTGACCCCGTCCAGGTAAGTGTGTGTGTGTTGGAAAAAGGTAATTCGTGAGGCTTGCATCATGTTGGCTTCGACAGTTTGACACATCTGGAAGGAGAGAAACAACAGTATATTTGAGGGTCTCAATACGGTCCCTATTGGTATATATATATATATATGGAAAAAGATGATTCTATTAATGATGCAAACTTACAACTCAAACAATGCCCCCGTACTCACATCCCCTTTACATCAAACTATATATTGTGCAAAATAGCAATAGGAACCGTATTGAGACCCTCAAATATACGGTTGTTCCTCTCCTTCCAGATGTGTCAAACTGCCGATGTCAACCTGATACAAGTCTCAAGAAACCAAGTCGACTCCCTACTTCTAGCCGCCTTTATCATCTCAATTGCACCAACAAAATCTAGTCTCCCTCCACTCCACAGACTCAGCACCTCCAATTGTCTGTTTTATACCAGTCCAGACACCGAACATCCAAAGAACAAATGCGTCATAGTCTCGGCTTCCTGCCTACACAAAACACAAGTTTGATTCCAGTCCATATACCGAACCGAGCAAGTCGATCCCTCGTCATCTATGTTGTTACAGGCCAGTTTGGGGACAGGACGCCTCGACCTAGGGAAAGAATCCCCGTGTTTGGCCATGGGCACCTAGGTGCGCCTAGGCGGGAGCCTAGGGTCGCACAGGGAAAGTGAGGGCGGACGCCTAGGCTAAAAAAGGAAAAAAAGAGAAGAAAGAAGAAAAGGTTGCTCCAGAGCCGATTGTTGCTGCTGCTGCTCAAAAAAAGAATAGAAGCAAAAGAAAAAAGAAAAGACTCACCACCGGTTGCTGCTCCTGCCTCCCCCATGTATTCTTCTTTTTCTTTTTCTTCTCCTTCTTCATCATCTTATTCTTCTTCATATTTTTAATAGAGTTTTGGTGCTTCTTCTTCTTAGAGGATTTAACACTGTTGTTGTTTCTTTTCTTTTCTTTTTGATGCTACTCGTTTTTTGTTTTTTGTTGCTGCTACTTCTTATACTGCCGCTGCTTTTTTCTTTTTGGTTTGTCTGCCGCTTCTTATGTTGTTGCTGCTTTTTTTTATTTGTTGCTGCTCCTGCCTCCCCAATGTATTCTTCTTTTTTTATTTGTTGCTGCTGCGACTGCTTATTATGCTGCTGCTTCTTCTTTTTAACATTGTTGCTGCTGCTGTTTTTTTTCCTGCAAAATTGTATCTGTGGCCTGGGCGGGCGCCTAGGCGAGGCGGGTAGGCTGTCGCCTCGCATCGCCTAGCGTCCAGTACAACATAGCTCGCCATAGTCTCGGCTTCCTGCCTACTAGTGCTCCTCCACCTTCACCACCTAGCAGCCAAATGTCATTTTTCAATAACGAATGGGGCCAGTTGCTTCGAGTCCTTTTCTTTGTAGTTCTCGTCAATATTTCTACTCCAAGCATCTCTCCATTATTATTCTCATTCGTGGATTGATGATACATGAGCCTCGAACTATGTCTCGTAACGGCCTCTCAAATCTTGCTTCTGTCCCTCACAAATTTATTTCTACGGATAATGGTACAACTATTCATCTTTTCGGTGTTACTGATTTGTCGCTTACTCCGTCTTTATATTTGAAAAATACTCACATTATCCCATCAATGCATTATAACTTATTATCTATTCGTCAGCTTTACACATGATTTTAATTGTTCAATAATATTTTATCTATATCACTTTGTGATACAATACCTTCTGACGAAGCAACGAATTAGTGGAGTGCGTAAACAAAACGACATTTACTACATAGATCATCTTTGTAGTCTGTTAGTGGTTGCTCCTTCCATTCAGTGGCATAGGAGACTATGGCGTCCACCGTTATCTTCCTTACGCACTATTTTACTAAATTTATGTTTATCTAAAATTATTTGAGTCATGTATTCTTGGGAAGCACCATTGCTCATATTTTCATCCTATTAATAAACAACATAATTCACCCTTTTAGTTTGATTCATAGCGATATTTTGGATCCCTTTAAGTTCTCTTATGTCATTGATAGTAAATCACATTTTTCTATCCTCTTTCCATAGGAACAATATTTTCTTCTCCAAAGATATTTGGTTGTCTTTATTATATTCATAATCTTGAACCTCAAGTGGATAAACTTGATCCAAGAACTACCTGTATAATTTTGTTGGTTATTCTCGAATACATAAAAGGCATGTTTGTTTTGATCCCACTACTTCGAAGGTGGTTATCTCTTGTGATATTACTTTTCTGGAAAATTATGCCTATTTCTCTTCTGTTATACCATCCATATATCCATTGTCCAAGATTTATGTTCCTATTATACCTTCATGTGAACTTCATACACATGTTTCTCCTATTCTTCCTAGGATTATGTCTTTGGTTTCCTTTACCCAGGTGTATTGGCGTCGTATTGACGTCGAGACAAGGTCATTTCTTTACCCGCCACTATTTTTGGGGTATCGGGTATCATTGATGATTCTTCTGCAAATACTACAATGCAAAATTGAGTTCCTACTCCACCGGCATTGACTTCAGATGGTCTATTTCTTCCTATTGCTCTTCGCAAAGATAAGAGCTCTTGTACTATTATCCATCTCATTTCTAAATTTGTTTCATTATACCAATTGACTCCATATGGTCATATATTTGTTTCTTCTTCGGTTGCCATCACTCTTCCTTTGTTCAAGAAGCCCTTCAACATTCAGGTTGTCATTCAGCTATGAACTTGATGTAATGCACTTTAATCAGACTTGGACTTTGGTATCCTAGCTCTCAAGTAAAATGGTAGTCGACTGTAAGTAGGTATTTACTATTAAACAAAATCCAGATAGCTCGGTTGATCGGCTCAAAGCCTGATTAGTAGCTGAGGGCTTTATCCAACAGTATGGGTTTGATTATGTTAAGACTCGGTTGCTAAGTTGACTTCCATTCGAGTTCTTCAATCTTTGGATGTTTCCAGGAATTGACCTCTTCAGCAGTTAGACGTAAAGAATGCCTTCCTCAACCACGATCTTTCGGAAACCTTTTTTTTTATCCAGCCGCCTCTAGGCTTTGAACGACCGGAGGAGTCTATGGTATGTACGTCTCCTGAAGAAATCCATGTCTGGTCTGAAGCAGTCAATACGTACACGGTTTGAAAATTTTAACGGAGTTTTGCAACATATTGGGTTTGTTCACAGCAACACAGATGCGTCCTTATATACACATCAGAGATTTCAGCGCAGTCATTTTACTTGTTTATGTAATGACATAATCATTACCAAAGATGATTCTGAAATATTTCCAAGGTGAAAGAAAACTTATCCTGTCATTTTTATACAAAGGACCTTGGACCATTGAGGTACTCACTTGGTATTGAGGTATTGCGGAGTTCCGAATAATTGCAGCTTTCTTAGCGGAAATATGCGTTGGACCTTCTATTTGAGACATGATTCCTAGATTGCAGACAAAGAGATACACCTATGGATTCCACAATCAAACTATTCGGATTGAGCTCTTCACCGTATCCTCCTCTATCTGATCGAGGATGTTATAAAGGACTGGTTAGAAAACTAGTTTATCTTACTGTCACTCATCCAGACATAGCCTAAGGTGCGATTACGGTAAACCAGTATATGTAGAATCCTTTGACCTCTCATCTTCAAGCAATTGAAATGATTCTACACTACATAAACGGAACTCCTGGACATGATCTTCTCTATATACCTTCTACATCGTCACTTACATAATTTCAGATATTGATCTAGATCAGTTGATTATCGTAGCTCCACAAGTAGTTTGTTTGTCTTATGCCTCATGGGAGATTATCTCGTTACATTAGGAGTAAGTAGATAATGTAGTTGTTTGTTCTTCTGCTGAGGCCGAATATAGAGCCATGACACATGTCTCTAAGTTGATTTGGCTCGACCTTAGTAGTTTGTTCGACTATTATCGAAGCCATAAATGATTGATATTTATACTCCAACTTAAAAGAGAGTTTCAGTCAATTATTATTGTATACCTCACTTTAGTCCCACATTGTCTAGGCTAAAGGAGGAAGTCATGACTTGCTCCTATAAATGTACCAAGGCTACTAATGTTTTATTCACATCAATAAATTAAGTTCTCTTTGGATTTCAATTGTGATTGACAGATAGCAACAAAGGGTTGTGAGAAGAAAAGAGAAAATAGAGGAGAGGAGGACTGCAAGAGAAGGGAGGAAGAAGGGATATTGAGCGCAGCATGTGGCAACAGGAACGCCAATGGTGGTGGACAGAAAGAAGAAGATATTTTTGTTTAAAAATATAATTTACTAAATGTAAATCAATAGATTTTAAAATTATACGGGTGTTCAGGGGTGTATCTGTTATTTCCAGTCACATATAGGTCACATGATGTTCACTAAGCGCTTTGAAAAACCTGCTAGGGCACATACCCTAACTTTCAATAGAATAATGTCAGTTATGTTTCTCAATTACATGTAGATCATAGGGGATTTCCTTCAATGTACTTAAGAAAAATATACTTTGAGTAGGTCAAACTCAACTTGGAACTGAGTGGATCCAATCCAACTGCATTTTCAGGTAAGGTAGGACATGTCAAATGAGAGAGGGTTTCTCATAGAAACACTTAACCAAACACTGACCTTGATATATTTACTATTAGATATAACAGCCTAACATCTGATAGTCGGATAACCACCTTCACAAACTTGCTTTGGCTAAGGTTTCTTCAAACATATACAGATAGACACCAGTAAAAACCTTCAAAAGGCGAAACAATAACTCACAGAAAGACAGATCATAAAGAAGTTATTCAACTCACAACTTCACGAATTTCCTGCTCAAAAAGTCTTGAAGCAGCACTAGCACTGAAGTTCTCCACCACTCTTATGCTGAGCTCCTCTCCTTTACCAAGAAAATCATTGGTCCCCAGTTGTACCTCGTCTTCTATGCCAATCAAGGAATTAAACTGCTCATAAAAACGATCACTAAGCAGCTTCCCTTCATGACCATTTTTAGACTGTAACCACATCGAGTACTCTCCAAGCAGTCTCTGAATAAGACAATATCATTGACAATTGTTTTCAGAATTCACTTTGGGAGCAGAAATTGATAAACATGTACAACTATGATACTAAGCAAGAAGTTTAATGTGTATGAGATCTACGTGGCAGGCATAAATATGTTGGCACTGGTAGATACATGGACGTCCGTGTTAAGGATGAAGGTCTACAACCTATTAGATATTACGCATTTTCTTCGAACAAAGACACCAGCTAATCTGTATCCAAGTCTTCAATGCAAAACTAACACTCACAACCACACAAAAATAATTAATTAATTAATTAAAGAAAACACAGCAAGTTCAGCACATATGTAGTCCGTTCAAACTGGTGAAATGTGAAAGTATGGGTGAGCAAGTAACTCGTCCATTAGTTTCCTCTACATGTGAATTAGATTCCTCTAATCAGGGGCTGGCATTGGTATTTTTTTCGTCAAAGATCCTGTTGCGTGTTGTGCGACAGTACGATGTGACAGCAAGAGTATTCAAGTGCATTACAGTAACTTCACGGCAGCATTGTACATTTGTACTGTGGTGAGCACTGCTGTGAGCTGTGGTTGCATTGCAATGGAGAGCATAAAAATGTTTTGATATGATTAGAGGATGAATTGGAAAAGTTTAAGGGATTACAAGACCCAGCTAGTTTGTCAAAAATTTATTGGAAGTACTATTTTATTTAAGGATCTAAAATAAATAATGTTGTTCATTTTAAATTTGAGAGGGAGCTTAATCTCCCCTTGGCCAATGAATAGACCCATCCTTGCCTGATAGTATCACATTCATTTATGAATCCAACCAATACAAATCAGAACTAATATTTGCTTCGTGATTGTTAAGATACTTGTTTTTCTATATGGAATGAAAATGTCTATGCTTTTAGTAATAACCATTTTTACTAAAGCAGAATTTTTGGCCTAAGACAACAAAATTGCAGATATCTCACTTTCCAATCTAGTGTGGCCTGCCTATGGGAGTAGTGGACATGAATGATAAATGAGACATACAGCCTTCAAACTTGGATCCATAGTTTAAACATTTGATTTCTTAGGGAAAAAAAACACTCCATGTACATCAAACAACCTACATGAGCAGCTACTGCTTTCAGATAACCTTCATCACACAAGATCCAGACAGTCATATGTATTAGTTACCTATCTACTTATCTTTTATATTAAAGGGAACCTAATGAAGTGGATACTTTGAATGCCTATGCCCAGTTCCTTACCTACAACAGCTACTTCGTCAAACATGGGAAATATTTGTTGCTCAATATCATCTTTCCAAAAACAAAGCATGGTCTTTTATTCAATCCAGAAAAGCCTATCTGCGAACCTAGACAATTTTGAACTTTTTCCACCTTCAATTATGTTTATGACTCTACCAATACTTCCGTTCTTTTGGAGAAATTCAGTTGGATGTGGAATGATGGAATCATGATTAGAAGTGTGAACATATATACAAAATGTAAATGTCGAACACTTACATCATATAAGTAACTTTCATATGAGACAGATCTTGATCTGCATGAGTATATAATAAGAATGATGTTTGGGACAATATTCCCAAGTACATATATACAACCTAATAGAGACAAAAAAGAACTTGCAAGATAGTACATGTAAATATACATGTATCTACATCCCACCCTCAAACTCAAGGTGGATCATACACCATGAAGAAAAGAAAACTTGGAGAAGTATGTGACAGTAAGGAATGTAAGGAAGTGAGTATGGGCAGTACAATGATGACAGAACACATCAACGTAAATTTCAATACTCTTGGTTTTATTATGAAAGATTGGATTGCTTGCTATGTAGAGAGGGATCCGATTGTTACAGAGCAGTGGAGTAAGAGAGCAAATAAAAAACATCCATATCGGCGAGGAAACGGCAAAGGTAGACTATCTCAATAGTTGTGTCTAACAAGGCACGATACCCTGCTTCAGCTGAGGAACAACTAATATCCTAGTGCTTGGCCCGGCAAGAAAAAAGAATCACCAAGACAAACATAATAGTCAGTGGAGGATTTAACCAAGGTTCAAAGTATCGGTATCGGTATTGGACATTTTGTATGAGTATCGGTATCGGCGGTATCGGATTGGAGTATCAGATTTTTTGGTATCCGTAGTATTGGCAATATTAAATAATGATTAACAAATTAGTAAAAATTTAAGACTTATAAAACATTACATACAATAATAAAAAAACGTTACATACAATAATATTGCACTTATAAAAACGTTACATACAATAATAAAAAATATTACATACAATAATATTACACTTATAAAAAATGTTACATACAATAAAAGTCGTTACATACAATAAAAAGCGTTAGATACAATAAAAAAAGTTAGATGTAATAATAAATAGTGTGTATATATAAAAAGCTAGATTCAATAATAAATAGTAGATATGTACAAGATAAATATAAAACTAAAAAAAATATAAAATAGATATGTAATATTAACAGGTAAAGTGCAAAAAATCTCTCCTTCAATTTGCCTCGTTAGGAAAATAAAACTCGATAGACAAATATAGCAATTAAACCCTCCCGCAATATATGACTCGATCAAAATGTCCCATACTGTTTACAAACATTCAGATTTGACCGTTAGTGGATGTTTTAAAAATAAAAAAAAACCCAAAATACTCTCCCCCTTTTCTCTATTCACCCTCCTCCCCTCCCTCACCCCCCCCACCCGTGGCGGTGGTGGCAGCCCCCCCCTCCTCCTCCTTGCCCCCCTCTCTCCTCCCCGCGCGGCCACCCGCCCCCTCCCCCCCCACCGGAGAGAGGGGGAGGGAGAGAATGGGAAGAGGGATAAAATCGTCTTTTCAGGCATATTTTAACGTCTGTTAACGGCAGATTTCAAAATGAGTGCAAACTGAGCCAAAATGAAAATACGAGAGTTTTTAAAACCAAGGGTCTTTAAATGCAAAAATGCAAATCTAAGGAGGGATTTTTTGCAGTTTACTAATATTATTGGTATCCGCAGTATTGGCAATATTAAATAATGATAAAAAAATTAGTAAAAATTTAGACTTATAAAAACGTTACATACAATAATAAAAAATATTATATACAATAATATTGCACTTATAAAAACGTTACATACAATAATAAAAAATATTACATACAATAATATTACACTTATAAAAAATGTTACATACAATAAAAGTAGTTACATACAATAAAAAGCGTTAGATACAATAAAAAAAAGTTAGATATAATAATAAATAGTGTGTATATATATAAAGCTAGATTCAATAATAAATAGTAGATATGTACAAGATAAATATAAAACTAAAAAAATATATATAATAGATATGTAATATTAACTCTAACATTAGATGGGTGGGTTCCTAAATATTTGTACAAGATAAATATAAACTATATGGCAGAGATATATAATGTATATATGTAAAATTAACACTAACATACTATAGCCAGTTTGGCTAGGAGAATGAGGGTTAAGGTCTCTAAATAATCCCTCGGTTCAGAGTTTGAGTCTGGGACTGCATGTTTTTTATTTTTTTTGTTCAATATGCTATACTCAGTTGTGAGTTTCGACTCCCACAAACGTTTTTGTTCAATTATTTTTAGTCGTGGACCCGTTAATCGACCAACCCGTTACAAATCCTAATCAAATAAATAGAGAGGAGCACTTTCTTCAACACCTCATTTTTCTCTCTTGACTCCTCTCCGCCTCCTTTTTTTCACGACCACCGGAAAGGAGAGAGGTCTTCTCTATTTTCCTCTCTCCTCTTTATCTCCATTTCCTCTCTGCCTCCATCTTCATTCCGTTTCAATCCACGGGTTGGATGCTCCTCCATGAGAAAGGGGTTGCATGAGGGGAGAAATAGGATGCGGTAGCGGTGGCGGTGGAGAATAATCTCTATAATTATGGGTTGAGGTAATTTTTATCTAATTTATAAAGATTTTCGTCTCCTGTTTCAATTATTGATGCTTTTTTATGTGGATTTCATGATTGAATTTGTGTAATTCGAATCTCTTGCTAGAATTATTCGTTTTTTTCTTGCTGGAAATTCGTTGATGAAAAATCCATGGATCAGTTTCTATCGGTTTGTATCAGTTCGTATCGGATACGTATCGGCCGATACAAACTAATACAATATTTTTTTTACTCTGAATCGGTCAATACTGATAATTTTGGCCAGTATCAGATCGGACAAGCTCAAAACCGATATGATAGCCGATACCGATACTTTGAACCTTAGATTTAATCCCATTAGGATCAACAGAAAAATTAGCATGTGAATAAGAACAAAGAAAAGAGACGAAGATGATAGCAAAATGAAAGTTTAAGGTACTACTATGTGAAAGAGGGAAAGGGATTTTTAAGGGTTCCAAACATGATGAAGAAGCATGATGGTTGTCACAACCTTGTCGGGGTTTGTGAGTTGTGCATAAACCATGTATGAAAATCACTAGGCTATCTACAAACAAAAATGGTTAACCGGATTTTCATGTGAGATTTAATCACAAATACATAAGACCAACAAAATCTCCATCTTATATCTGATGTTGGATCCAAATGTACCATCAGTGTACTTTCACTTTCTAGGAAGTTTCTCATTCTAGTATTACTCAACCAACATTCTAGTATTACTCAATCAAACATGCTTAACTACAGAGTTTAGATATAATCCACTCAAAAGGATTAACTCAGATGGTTCACATGAAATACAAGAACTCGCGTATAAACATATTGACTTTGTAATCCTGAACTCCCTATCAATGTGGGAGTACATGAAGTTTCACTATACCCCACAGCAAAGGCGTGACTCTTCCTTGCTACCTATGGAATGGTCTAGTCTCACCCTATGGAAAATGGATCTGCCTGTGGGGAGTTAAACAGTGGAGTAGAATGTTCCATGTTTGTGACATTGACTAGCCAAAACAAGGATGTCTCTTCTCTAGTTGGGAGATTTTGTGATACCAAAGATAGTCTCACATTGGCCTAAATGGGTATTTGAGTTTCATGTGTAACCGGGTTAACCATTTTGGTAAGTAGATAGTCATGTGATAGTATACGAGGCCCATGCATGGGCCACAACTCACTGACATGGAGGACGTGACAAAATGGTACCGGAGCTACCAAGTAGTACTTTGCTTATTATTAGCCACGAGAGAAGTTGGATATGTGGCACATACTATGCATGTTACCAAGTTAGGAGTAGGATATTGAGAGTTGGACACCAGAGAAGAGCGGATTTGTGTCCTACTTTAGTGAGAATGAATCATTCAACATGTCACCATGAGGATGCCATATCTTCGATTATCGAATATTGTGAAACCCCAAAGAATTCCACATTTGTTAAGACCAATAAAGTTGATTATATGTGGTTGCTTGTCCCTTATGTATACCATCCATTTAACTTTTTGGTACAACTAAACATTCTTGGTTAAGAGCAGTACTATGATGAGTAACCTTTGAGGAAGTAAAAGCCATATGATGTTGCATATAAGGCCCACGCACAGGTCACATTTACAGGACGGAACATGCTAAAAAAGGATTGCTGTACCGTGAAATCTAAGTAGCCCAATATAGGATAGAAGATGGGAAGTTAACGGGCCTATATATGGGTGTTTGAGCCTCCTTTATATATATGGGTTAACCATTTTGAGGATAGCCAAGCTATCGTATAATGAGTGTTGTACACGAGTCACATAATGTAGGTCAAAACATGACAATGGTGTGGGGTAGCAATGATTGAAGATAGCAACGTTGGAGACCTACGTGACAAGGATGACACTATTGTGGTTTATGGGACAAGAATGACCAGAGACAGGTGGCAACTAAATGACAAGAGAAGGTACTCAATGGAGATTTATAGCGATAAAAAGACTCCATACAATAGGAAGATTTGTCTGATGTCGATAATGGCAACAAAGCGGAGCTTCAATTAAAGGTAGTTCTAGAGTGAACCAGAAAGTTTTGAAGATGGATATGAAGTGGAACTTCAACTAAGATATTAACAAAGATAAAACAACACCACCTAGTGATTTATTATCTCCAATGTAGCTAGTGACTTATAAATGCCAAAAACTAGAGACCATTATTATAATTCCCACGCCATTATAACTTTGGAAAAGGGGTTAAAAAACTTTGGAAGGGGGGTTAAAAATGTTCACAGATGTTTTGTAATATGGCCAAGTACATATATACAAGTATACAATCCAATAGCTCAGAAGTGCGGCAATGAAATGGATTTCAAAGAAGGTGGTTTGAGTAAACTGGAATGTTTCGACAATGGATGTGAATCTATGCTTCAACTATGATGTCGACAATAGAGATCAAGCTGCAATGCCCAATGAGCGGCTGGATCTCTAATCTAGCTACTGATTTATGAATTCCTAACTTAGATATTATTGTTATAGAACTAATGTCGTTTAGATTTGAGAAAAGGCTTGAAAATGCTCAAGAATGACACAGGTTTCGTGAACATGCCCAAATACATATATATACAACCCAATAGTTCAGATGTCCAAAGAGGCAATCAGGTAGAACTTCAATAAAGATGGTTGATGGGAATATGCCCAAAGTACATATATAAAACCCAATAGCAAAGGAGAGAGGAAAAAATGAACTATAATAAAGAAAAGTGTGCATACAATAGAGATATATTTACATATACATATATCTCCGTTATTATGGTAATATAAAAGTAATGTGATGATTCATGCATATTTTGTATATTGTGAAGGAGGACCAGTCCGCATTGGATTAGTTTATTTGAAAATTGGGTATACTCGACTCTATTTGAGATATTTGGTTCTTATTTGTTAGTTTTATTGAGTTAGTTTAATTTAAGTCATGTTTAATTAAGATTCATGTTTAGCTGGTTTATTTAGGATTAGTCAATGTTACGAGGATCATGGATCGCTTTGGTACGTGGTACGGTATCTCAGCCGGAACGCGGTGCGGTAGAGGTAGGCTTATTCGTTACGCTATTTGGGGTCGTTGTTCGTTTTTATCTGGGTTGTCTTTTGTACCATATACAATTATATAGAAGTATACACCAAATATCATAAGTTCATAACCAAAGCCATCAAAATCCGGATCGCTAAATTTGAAGAACGGGTCGCGAACGCACCACGTCGGGGTCGTTCGTCCAGGGGGGGTGGCGAATTAGGCAACTATGGGATTAGTCCTATTTGGAAACATGTAAGTTTATTCTATTTTGATTAAAAGAAGAAGAAGAGAACAAAGCATGAAAGACAAAAAAAATTTAAAAAAGAAAAGCAGAGCAAAAAATATGTTGGCAATAATGCAATGACAGGTAACGAAAAGAAAAAGAAGAAGAAGAAGAATAATAATAAGAGAAGAAAAATGAAGAAAAAAAACATCAAATGGGAGATAATGAGGAGAAGAAGAAAAAGAAAAGAGATCAAGGGAAAACATATGAAAATGGAAAAATAGAATAAGAGGAAAATATTCAAATGTTAGATTATGAGAAGAATAAAATGAAAATGAAGAGAAAATCAGACCACAGGGGAAAAAACAGATTCCTTTCTAGGGGGTGGACTGGGAGGGAGTGAGCCAATTCCTTTCTAACCTAGAAGTAGCCCAAGCTTCCCCAGAGGGCTGCTATGACAGCGCTTAGAGTTTCTATTGCATAGATTAGTAAGTAGTTGCTTCATTGGTTACTTTGCGGGGAACTTGTTGCTTGTTATTGCATTGACCCATCTATTTTTCCTTTAGTTCCTTCCTTGTGTCATATTGTATACAGATATTAATATTTTGTGAAATGATTACAACTAAGGCCTGGTTTGGGATTACTGCTGCTTTCAAAAAAGCAGCAGCAGAAGCAGCTTTCAATAGCAGCCTCTTACCTACTTTCAAAAGTTGCCCACAAAATTTAACTTAGAAGAAAAAAAATTGATAAACCATTGTTACCAAACAGCTTCTAGGTCTGATTTTCAATTCCAAACCCAACCTAAGGGTTTTCACAAGTGGGTTTCCATCAGCTATTAACAAATGGCATGGCCAGCTAGCTTCAAATATATTACAGCGTCATAATAAGAGAGGTAAATGTTGAGCTACTTTCTACATGACTAAGGCTGTGAAAATATCATTTTCCCATCATGTGTGATAAATCAACTGACTCCGCTCATTTGAAGTTGTGGAGTTACAATAACTTTTTTCAGAGAGATGTCTTCACACTCGTTGAAAAAACATACTCCCTAGAATTCTCTTTTAGTATGAACTATGAAGTCTACCTCCCAAATCGAAAGCTTTCTTGGAAGTTAAAGCATGACAAAATGTTGTGGAATACCTAGATAAACTGAACGTGCAGTGCAATTCAAATAGAATCGGGTGTTGGGTGTGTAGCACAAATCATGTTGGTGGCAAGTTTCCTGGCCAAGGCACTATGGCATGAAAGAAGCATGCAATAAATCCTAGAAAGCCCTCTGGAAGATTAGAGAGACCTACCTAAGTAAGAATGAAAACCCAAATCTTTCAAGAATATGAACGAATCTGAACAAAGAGGGAAGTTGATGAGACCTATGGGAAAGTTACAATCCTCTAAGAGGCCCAGAAAAAGCCAAAGAGCCAAGCTAGAAACTTTCCCAACGTAATCACTGTAGAAATCAATTGTTAAAACAAAGATATATTTTATTATTATAAGCATTTAATACTGATTATCCTACAAAAAAATCACTGAGAATAAAGCTTATTAAACTGATGTAGACTAGAGGACGTTACTAAAACTAATATACATTCACCATTATCAGTTCATCATCATCATCGTCAAGATCATCATGATCATCTAATGCCTTATCCCAACAAATGGGCTAGGCAATGGAGCATTAGAAAGCACCACAAGAGAATTGACAATTTTATGACCAAATGTCAACCTGGCATTAATCCTCTATAAGTAGGTAAACCTATGATATTGGTCATGTGGTTTCTTTTCTTTTCTTTTCTTTTTGGCTGAGCCTGGGCTCGAACCCAGGACCTCCCCTTTACCCACATCAGCCCCTACTGCTGGGCACCCCCTGGTGGCTGGTCATGTGGTATCAGCTTAAAAGACGTACAGGAATCTGTCAAGACGTAGTAGTCAGTAAAGGGGTTGTAGCCTGTAGGAAACTAATTTTACAAATTAAGAGCTTCAATGAGCCTTCTTCTTCAAAGCTTATTTATACTATTTCTTAGTATCAAGTAAAAATACATTATCACCTATCATTTATGTAAGTTAATGGAGGATTTCCAATTTAGCTAAACTGGATACGTGACACATTGAAATGGAAAGACCATAATATGTAATTTGCAACAGGGATATAGATAACTTCATGAAAAGAAAAATACCTGTGTGTCAGTTAGAGCAGGAACAATAATCTCATTTTGAAAATTTAAAGTGGCTGGTAACAGAACTGATTTTTCCCCTTTGAAAGCATATGTAGTAATAAGATTAATATTTGACAGCTGAAGTATAGACTCTGTAAGTTTTACTGCTCGGTCTCTGGCAGCCTCAATCTGCAAAAGCATGAACATGAGTTCTTTGACAACCAAAAGGTGCAAAGAAACTCATAAAAACTTTGTCCAAGTGGTTATGAATCTTATCTTCACTACAAGTCTGTTTCAAGTCCAAATGAAAAAGAAACATACCAGTGATACAGTTTGTCTGATCCATGAAATGCTCTCGCTTTCCATCTTCATAGCATAGACATCAATGCTATTAATAATTTCTTCGATGGACATCAAATCTTGACAGGCATTTTCATATTCTTGCTTCACAAACCTTACACATGAAGTTAGTAAACGGTCTGCAATGCCAATTGGTGTTTCAAGTTTAAGCCTTATTCTCTCTTTTCCAGTGTTTGTCGAACCATCCAAAAAACTAAACAAGAACTTCTCAAGTTCATGAAATCTACTTGCTGCCCAACGAGAATCATTAGACAGAAGTTCTTCATGGTCTCCGTCATAATTTAAAACAGAAAGCTTCGCTTCCAGTGCAGATCGTGCAGATACAGGATACAACCTTATATCTTCAATATTAAGTATCTTCCACGTATTTTCTTTAATAAATGCAGTGACTTCTTCAACCTGGACGCAAAATATGGAAAACATACATCACTCAGGGAGCTGCATGATCACGCATATTAGATATCCGGACAACATAAAAGAGGAGCATATGCAAACAAATTAGAAGACAACAGTTGATGCATATACAAAATAAACCTCACTGGTATTCCGATAGATATCCATTTTGTTTAAAATAAACACGACTTTTTTCTTCCATTGCTGTACATACTGAAGAAATGCAACCTGAAATTTCAAAAATGAACCAGATGTTAACTATACTGAAACAATCGTGAACAAACAAATGTATCTATGCCAGCTTGATAAAGTATATGAGTTCACCAATAAAATAAAGTTACAAAAAGTGGAAGATACACTCAAACTCATCACCAGTCCACTTACGGTAAACATAACAAATTCCCTGGGGATTGCACTAACGTCTCAAACACTCAAGAACACTCACATGTTTCCTTTTCTGAGCTGTTTTTCTTGGCAAAAGTCTTCACCTCTTCAAATTCCCATATTGGGTTGGAGAATGGAAAGGGATGCAGGACACTGGTAGGAATCGTGTCAGTATGACAACTTTCTGAAACTAGGACATCGGAAAGCCCAACAGTGTCTTGTGAGCATCTCACCATCCCTAAGTGGGTCCTCTTCTAGGTCAGATACTGACCCAGACACAGAGGTATCTGCACTCAGGATTTAGAGTGATCTCCGCAGTGAGAAGAATGAGTAGATTATAACAATCTCACAAAGAAAGGAATTAAATATTTATACATTCATAAAATGGAACAGTCCAACATAGTACAAGAGAGAGGAAGTATTACAAGCCACTAGAGGTACCCTTCTTCCACGAGGGCTAGTTTGGATTTCAAAAAGTGGATTTATTATTCACTCTAGGTCTCCATTCTTCCAATTGCACACTTGGATTGAAGTATACATGTGCAAGTCGACAAAGTCAAGAGATTCCCTTTGACCCTCTCCTTTTTTACTTCTCCCACTTCTTTCTCTTCAACAGAGACTTTTCTCCTCTTTTCCAGTAGTGTGCTTGGATTGAAAGAATGCACAAGTGCATATCCAAAAAGTCAAAAGAATCCCTTCTACTTTTCACTTCCCCCACTTCTCTCCAAGAAAGAGAATGGGTAGTGTGAGATTAATTATTTTTTCATGATTGGAAATTTCCATCCAAATTCCTACTTCTTTATAATTCCAGTTTCAAAGAAAATTGCCAGGCAAACACGAAGTGTAGGAAAGACTCTTACATGCCCCCACTTGCACCTTCCAACCAAACACAGGAAGTTCCTGGATGCACATCCTGGAAGACAAAAAACTTCATGCAAACAACTTTGTCAAGAAGACCAAATCCAAGAAGTGCATTTCTTGGACTTCTGCACTCTGTAGACTACTTGGACTTCCTGCAATCTGTCACGACCCGCACCCGGGTGTTCGGGTACGAGTGCGTGGGTACGCTCAGCCTACGCCGCAGTGTCGGCGGTAGAACGCTGTCCGGAACTAGTACTGTATAACCAACTTCTCATAATATAAAGGGAACAAAAATTATACTCAATCACAAAACTAAGGTAGGTTAAAACATGTTGTAGTATATATATGTATATAAAGGTTATAGTACAAAATCTTGTATTCATAAATCATACAACTATAGTAAGTCTGCAAACTTTAACTATTGTCATAACTAGGTCTCCCGCTTGCAGCCTTCCTCGATCCTCCAGGAGGTAAAATCAGGCTCGAAGCTATTTTTCAAAAATCCATAATAGATGGGACACAGGTCCTTCTAAGTGCTACCTGGAATATTATCCAGTCAGGATTGAACGAGTACAATTCTAATAGCAGTTTCAATACATGATAAGGACTATAAAACAGTGATAGAAAAAGTAGTACATGTTGAATAAATAAACTGACATCAAGGCATGGTAAAAAATGAACAGAAAAAATGAATAAACAGAAAAATATGTCATGTATCAACAAGAAAATCTATAGTCACTAAGTGTTTTTGAAATATTAGTTTGATTATGTGATCGGCTTAGGATTGCATAATGGGAACCGGTTAATCATACGTGAAGTGTATGGTTAGCATTTGCACAGGAATTATATTTGCACAGAATTTAAGGGTATGATCACATATAAACTAGCATTTTTTCGTCCCGACTAGCATACATGAATCACATGAATATCAAGTATTACATAAGATCAAGGTCTAAAAATACAAGATATGTTAGTCCGTGTTTCTTCGTGTCAGGAATCAAGTACAACAATACTACATGTGTTATAGAAATTATCAGTAAGAAAACCATCAGAGACTGTACTCGCCTGGGGTCCAAAGTGGGTCAAACAAGTCAGAGTGTGTGACGGGGTCCAGATAACCTATATCATGAATAATTCACATTAATTGGTAAAATATAATTAAGTAGATTTAACCCACTAGATTTCTAGGTCAATTTTATGTTATTTCTGGTTTATAGATGGGACAAATATCTATATAAAAATTTAAATATAAAAATAATGTATATATAAGATATATTTATAGATACTTATGTATAGATACATACATATATAGTATATATATATATAGATACACATATATATAGATACATATATAAATACATAGATACACATATATATAAGATATATAGATACGTATATAGATACAATATAGTATACATATATAGATTCATATATAGTATACATATATATATATATATATATATATATATATAGTATACATTGTAACCTTCATTAAAAAAATATTAGGAAGTCAAATTCAATTTGGATTCCTCTTCATAAGAAGAGAACTCCAAATTGAATTAGTTAAGGGCACAATGGTCAATGCACCATAATAAATATCTTGACCCCCTCATTCCCTATATAAACACATCCCCACCTCCTTCAATCACCATCCCTCATCTCCCTCAACCCTATATTAGCAAGGTAACCCTTGTTCCTCTTCATTTGTTTTATAAACTCTAACTAGGATAAGTGTGTGTGTGTATATATATATATGTGTGTGTGTGTGTGTGTGTGTCAAGGGAAAAGCATGCAGCTGCAGCAACAGAGAAGCGGCTGCAGCAAGCAGAACAGCAGCAACATGCAGTGGCTGCAGCAAGCAGAGCAGCAGTGCAGTAGCAGCAGCTGCAGTCGCTGCAGCGAGCAGTAGCACTAGCAGCAGCAGAGCAGAGCAGCGACGGCAGTGGCTGCAGCATGCAGCAGCAGTAGCACCTGCAGTAGCGGCTGCAGCGAGCAGCAGCAGCAGCACCAGAGCAACGCAGCAGCAGCGCAGCAGCAAAGCTATATATATATATATATATATATATATATATATACTATCTATCTATGTATATTATATATATCTATGTATCTATATATAATATATTGTATCTATATATATCATATACATATTATATCTATATATATCATATACATTTATATCTATATATATCATATACATATATACGTAACTATATATGTATACTATATATTATCTATATATATATGTATACTATATATGTATATATATATGTAATCTATATATATCTATATATATCATATACATTTATATCTATATATATCATATACATTTATATCATATACATATTATATCTATATATATATCTATATATATATATATATATGTATCTATGTATACTATATATTATCTATGTATACTATATATCTTATATATGTATACTATATATCTATCATATACATATATATGTATCTATATATGTATTATATATGTGTATCTATATATTTATATATATATATATACTATATATTATCTATATATGCATACTATATATCTATGTATATATATATATACTATATATGTATCTATATATGTATACTATATTGTATCTATATACGTATCTATATATCTTATATATATATATATATATATATATATATATATATATACATAAGTATCTAGAAATATATCTTATATATACATTATTTTATATAGATATTTGTCCCATCTATAAACCAGAAATAGCATAAATTAACCTAAAAATCTAGTGGGTTAAATCTATTTAATTATATTTCACTAATTAATGTGAATTATTCATGATATAGGTTATCTGGACCCTGTCACACTCTGACTTGTTTCACCCGCTTTGGACCTCAGGCGAGTACAGTCTCTGATAGTTTTCTTACTGATAATTTCTATAACACATGTAGTATTGTTGTATTTGATTCCTGACACAAAGAAACACGGACTAGCATATCTTGTGTTTTTAGACTTTGATCTTGTATAATACCTGATATTCGTGTGATTCTTGTATGCTAGTCAGGGTGGAAAAATGCTAGTTTATATGTGATCATATCCTAATCCTGTGCAAATATAATTCATGTGCGAAGGCTAACCATACACTTCACGTATGATTAACCGGCTCCCATTGTGCAATCATAAGTCGATCACATAATCAAACTAGTATTTCAAAACACTTAGTAACTATAGATTTCCTTGTTGATACATGCAATTCTCTGTTTATTCATTTTCTCTGTTCATTTCTTAATATGCCTTGATATCAGTTTATTTATCCATCATGTACTACTTTTCTATCACTGTTTTATAGTCCTTATCATGTATTGAAACTGCTATTAGAATTGTACTCGTTCAATACTGACTGGATAATATTTCAGGTAGCACTTAGAAGGACATATGCCCTATCTATTATGAATTTTTATGAAATAGCTTCGAGCCTGATTTTACCTCCTGGAAGATCGAGGAAGGCCGCAAGCGGGAGACCTAGTTATGACAATAATTAAAGTTTGCAGACTTAGTATAGTTGTATGAGTTATGAATACAAGATTTTATACTGTAACATTTATACACATATATATATATACATACAGCATGTTTTCACCTATCTTAGTTTTGTGATTGAGTATAATATTTGTTTCCTTTATATTAGGAAGTGTTAGTTATACAGTACTAGTTCCAGACAGCTTTCTACAGCCGACACTGCGGCGTAGGCTGGACGTACCCACGCACTCGTACCCAAACACCCGGGTGCGGGTCGTGACACATTTTTTTGGTGGTCCATGCAGGTCCGACTTTACAATTAGTGTGATGTCGTAGTAGTACTTAGGATTAGAGTATTATTACGGGCCTGCTACAAGATATATGATATTAGGAATAGGAAATACCCAATCACAACTACGAATTTCATCCCTGAATTAAATTTATTGATCTTGCTGATTTGACATCTTCCATAATTCTTGTCCTTCTCGAATAATACCCTATCTTGTGCCTTAATGATGTCTCCTTATTATTTTCATCATATTTCAGCATGGCACGCTAGATTAGGGCATCACATAGTTTCATATTTATATCATTTGTGCTTAAGCATAGCTTATTAATATAACCCTTGGATAGGAGTTGCAAGCATCACTGACTAGGATAGAGATTTGTGTCTGATGTTTGTAAGGGGTATCACGTTACATTGGGAGACCGTATTTTGTCTGCTAGCTTACTCGTAATGCCACTTCCAAGTTTTGACATTGTCCTTGGAATGGATTTGTTGGGTATGCATTTCGCTAGCATTGACTGTCGCAGAGGTCGTGTGTTGTTTCGACCTCCAGGAGAGCCGGAGTTCGAGTTTGTTAGAAAGACAGAGAAGCCAGATAGTAGAATTCTTTGCAAAACTATAATGGAGGAGAAAGAACTATTGCATCCTATTATTGCTGAGTTCTTAGATGTGTTTCCCGAGAAGTTACCAGGATTACCGCTAGATAGAGATGTTGAATTCTCTATTGATCTAATATCGGGAGCAGAACCAATATCGCAGCATGTCTACTGGATCAACAACAGTGAGCTGGCGGAGCTAAAAAAACAGATCGATGAATTAGACAAGGGATTCATCAGATCAAGTCCGTCGCCTTGGGGGGCCCCGGTACTTTTTGTACCAAAGAAGGATGGATCGGTGCGGATGTGCATCGATTACAGGGCCTGAACAACCTCACAATCAAGAACAAATATCCGTTGCCGAGAATAGATGATCTCTTCGATCAGTTGAGTGGCGCGAAGATATTTCCAAAGATTGACTTGAGATCCGGATATCATCAAGTAAAGGTAAAAAAGGAAGATATTCCAAAGACTGCATTCAGGACTCGATATGGCCAGTACAAGTTCTTGGTGACGCCGTTCGGGTTAACTAATGCCCCGGCAGTCTTCATGAACTTGATGAACAAGGTATTCCATCAGTACCTGGACAAGTTCGTAGTAGTGTCTATAGATGATATCCTTATATACTCAAAGACGCTAGAAGAACACGAGAAGCATTTAAGGATAGTACTTGAAACTCTCAGAAAGGAGAAGCTTTATGGAAAACTCTCTAAATGTGAGTTTTTCTTAAACAAAGTGGAGTTTCTCGGATATGTAGTGACTGGAGATGGAATATCAGTTGATCTAAAAAAGATTGCTGCCGTAGAATCTTGGGCCACTCCAAGCTCTGTTGCAGAAATTAGAAGCTTCTTAGGTTTGGCTGGATATTACAGAAAGTTCGTGAAAGATTTCTCTCGAGTTGCAGAGCCTTTGACTAAACTCACTCGGAAAGATGTAGAGTTTGTTTAGACAGAGGAGTGCCAGATTGCTTTTGAGGAATTGAAGAAGAGGCTGACGTCTGCTCCTATTTACATATATAGATACAATATATCGTATATACATATATATAAGATATATAGATACATATATAGATACAATATAGTATACATATATAGATACATATATAGTATATACATATATATATAGATATATAGTATACATATACAGATAATATAAAGTATACATATATATATAGATACATAGATATATAGATACATATATAAATACAATATAGTATACATATATAGATACATATATAGTCATGTATATAGGGTACATATAGAATATAGTATACATATGTATATAGGTACATATATAGTATATATATAGTCGCCTGGGGTCCAAAGCGGGTGAAACAAGTCAAAGTGTGTGACGGGATCCAGATAACCTATATCATGAATAATTCACATTAATTAGTGAAATATAATTAAGTAGATTTAACCCACTAGATTTCTAGGTCAATTTTATGTTATTTCTGGTTTATAGATGGGACAAATATCTATATAAAAACTTAAATATAAAAATAATGTATATATAAGATATATTTATAGATACTTATATATAGATACATACATATATATATATATATATACATACATATATATATATATATATATATATATATATATATATATATATATATATAGATACATATATAAATACATAGATACATATATATATATATATATATATATATAGATACAATATAGTATACATATATAGATACATATATAGTATACATATATATATAGATACATAGATATATAGTATACATATATAGATAGATATATAGTATACATATATATATATATAAATACATATATAGATACACATATATATAATATATATAGATACAATATAGAATACATATATAAATACATATTTAGTATACATATATATATAGATACATAGATGTATAGTATACATATATAGATAATATATAATATACATATATATATATATATATATATATATATATATATATACATATATATAAGATATATAGATACATATATAGATACAATATAGTATACATATATAGATACATATATAGTATACATATATATATAGATAAATAGATATATAGTATACATATATAGATAATATAAAGTATACATATATATATAGATACATAGATATATAGATACATATATAAATACAATATAGTATAGTATACATATATAGATACATATATAGTTATGTATATAGGGTACATATAGAATATAGTATACATATGTATATAGGTACATATATAGTATATATATAGTTATGTACATATATAGTATAATATACATATGTATATATACATATTATATATATATAGATATGGGTATATATATATATATATATATATATATATATATATATATATATATTGCTTGCTGCTGCGCTGCTGTATGCTGCTGCAGCCATTCATGCATGCTGCTGCTACTACTGCTCTGCTGCAGCTGCAGCTACTGTACTGTTGTTGCTCTTGCAGTCCCTTTCTCCTCCCCCTTTTCTTGACACACACACATCCCTATAATTTATCCTACGTGAAAATTTGAAATAGATAAAAGAATACCTTGTGGGAAAATTCTTAATCCTTTGTTAGTACTCCTCAAGGGTTTAGAATTGGGTTTTGAAGTGGGATGGTTGAGCAAGGGGTAGGGGATGTCCTTATATAGGGTTGGAGGTTGTCAAGATATTTATTATGGTGTATTGACCATTGTGCCCTTAACCAATTCAATTTAGATTTTTCTTCTTATGAAGGACAATTCAAATTAAATTTGACTTCCCATTAATCTAATTAAATTTTTGATAAAAAGGATTTAACTACTTAAGCACTAATTTTAATTTCTAATTAACATGAAGGTTACACAATCCAAACAGACCCTGAAGGGAATCACACTGAAAACGAAGGGCCTTGAGAGCACAAGCAAGAAAGTAAAGAAACAAACAAGACAATTAAAGATTACTAATGAAATAGTAGCAACTCCATCTTCAGAGGGAACTTTCTCTCCATGTGTCATGTCACGTGTCCCACATCATACTCCACATCCAAATCATGGCTAATGACTTGTTGCACACGTCCATTCGCCAACTTCCCATGATTATGCTTGTGAAAGCACCTTATCACTGAATTCGATTCATCTGACTTAAGGCTATATAGGCTGGCATTATCTGCTCTACACCGACAATTTTGACTACCCCATCTAAGGAATAATTTTCTCAACTCGGCATTTTTCAGTTTCTTAGCTAGCCGAAATTAATTTCGGTGCAAACAGTCATTATAGAATCTTGCACAAAAAGGAGGCCAGATGCATGGTGGAAACACCACCATAGGTAGGATACAGCAACAACAAAGCCATTACCGTACGGAGGCCTTTGCAACCACCATTTGTAGGATCTTGCACAAGGCATTCCTACAGAAAATTTTGTTAATATGAAGGCTCCAGAGCTATGTGCAAAGGCATGCATGTGAAGAAAATATAGTTAGCTCAAGACAGAATAGCAATATTTATCCAATACCTCTCTTTCATGACTTCTTACACTACCTGACGGAGTACTTTTCCATCCTCATCAGAAGCATGATTATGTAGAAGTTTCCTTTTGTCCTCTGATATTCCTTTCCCTCAACATTCCTATACCCACTCTCTGTTGCTTCAACGCACTGTCCGTATATTTTTGTGATTACTATGCTTAAGGTTTTAGTTTATATTTTAGGCAGATAACTAACATATTTTTTGTGGGACCTAGAAATATTTTGTGATGAACGTACAGGAAAACCTTACAGCCGTTTTTTTAATTAACAGGGGCGCTGTCCTCGTAGCGACCGGCCGAAATCCATCAAGTTTTGCCTATCGGCGAAAAGCATGGTAGCCTATCTAACCTTTGTTCTATTGGTTTGGTGCTTGCTACCAAGACGATTTCTTTATGCCCATCAAAGAACATTGATTTTCTGTTACGATGGATCGACGAAACAATAGCTAGCCCAATAGCTGCTTTAGCGGCCGCAATTCATAATACACATAAGTTTTATGGTAAATCTATTTTTTTGGTAAGTCGTGGTTGTTAAGCATCCTACTATATCATGTCTGTAGCGTACATATCACTAACTCATAGTCCGCTTAAGAATTAAGATCCAAGGCGTCTGCTTTTGTATGAAGTCCTCAAGGGATTTCATAATCTACAAGCTCTACTCTTCCAACCAAAATCTTCAATAACAGTATTCCTTCTACCTACCTGACTAAACCTCTCTATGCCACAATTATATAAGGGCCCGGTGGGAACCGGAAACTATTTGAAAGTTAGAAATTTAGTTTCTTTTGAGTTTCTAGAAACTAGAGAAAGTAAGTTTCCAAACTAAAAAAGTGTTCGTTTACTAGAAACTAGAATAACGAAACTAGAGCAATATGATGACATGCCATTATTTAAATAACACAAATATGGACCATATTATAATTAGCTTGGATCTTTTTTTAAATAAAATAATAATAATAAATGTTACCCCTCTAGCTTCCTTGAGTTTCCACCATTGGGATAGAAACTAAATGCGTCCATACTTTCCATTTTTGCTGGCATGGCATGAAGTTTCTAAACTTAGTTTTCAAGAACCAAACAACACATGAAATGGAAACTACATGACTTTGCACTAGTTTCCTAGTTTCCGTTTCGTAGTTTTCGGTTGCCAAACAGGCCCAAGGTTTACCTTTGGGGACTGAAAATCCTGTTCCAAGAATAAGTTCAACAAAGTAAATATGACCAATAATTCCTCACTCTTATGGCATTTAAAATTTCAATTAAGTGAAACAGAAGTTCTCCATAGATCAAAACACCCTGTCTTCTATTGTTTGACATTTTGAAAACTGCATGAAGCCAATTGTACAAGCTTCATTTTAATCATGATTTGCGGTATCAACCATATATCGGTTTTACCATATATCGGTTTTGGCATGTTCCAATCCAAAACTACAACCCCCACCACCCCAACCCCCAAAATATCAGCCGATACTAGCTGATACCAATATTAGGGTTCTCTTTCCTGATCGATTAACCAAAGAAAAATTTTAAAAAGAGAAGGAAAAAAACTTCGACACAATGATTCGGTAGTTAAGAAAATCAGCATGCTATAGAGTACCGATAAGATATCGACTCCTTATCGACACACTAAAGCCACTACAATTTGTCGAAGTTGTATATATATAAATTTCAAATATCCATCATAGTATTATTCCATTCAATTACTATCTATCACGAGTGTAACTGTTTAAAAGCAAGTAAATAAATACTAGTATATATTGTGGATGAATCATTCATCAATGTTGAATTATATTCAATTCAAAGCTAACAAGAGCCAACAAATAACACATAAAATGATGCCCAAATGTATCTAGTATTTTTCTGGTAGTCTGGCTTTATGAAACTTCAATCTGGAACCAACAAATCGGAACCGATAATGTGAACCTTGATTTCAATCTCCCTAAACCCATGATTCCCTTTCATTTTAAAAATATTGGTATCCACTTGTCATGTAGTTTATATCATGTAATGGCCGAATTTTTCATGCTTATCCGACATAACTACCATTATGACTTTCTTTATCAATCATAATATTTACATATAAAAAGATTTTTTGCTAAAGGCACACCAAAAGTTACTCAGGACAGCTCATTACTTGGTGCTAGTCCATTCTCAAGCAACTTTTACTCAGGACAACCAAAATTTTACTATAGGTTGCCCACCCTCCAATCCCCCTCCTCCTCCGCCGTGCTCCGGTACGCTCACCACCTCCTCTCCAGCCGCATGTCCCACTCCGTCACCGCCGACGAGTCCGCCATGGCCGAGTCCATCAAGCGCGAGCTCACCCTTGTCGGCCGCCACGCCGACGCCCTCTCCTTCGCCGACCTCCACTCCAAGCTCTCACCGCTCCTCTGTCCGCAACCGCTGGGCCCTGCTCTACCTCCTCCGCTCCATCGCCGACGACCGCCGCCGCCACTCCTCTCCGCTCCTCCCTTCGCTCCCTCTCCCTAACCCTCAGAAAACCCTAGCCCCAACCTCCTCCGGCGTCCTCGTCCTCTCCAAAGACCCCAACAACATTCGAGAGATTGCCTTCTACGAACTCGTGGATCTCCTCATGAAAGAAACCGAGGTCGCCTTCGTCAGAGACATCCTCTACGTCTCCCAGGGAATCGACGGCCACTACGTCAAGTTTGACGGCGGCGAGCTAGAGGGCATGTTGGCCATGGAGGAGGATCTGGATGAGGACGAGACGGATGGCCTCGAAGCCGACGGCGGCGAGCTGGAGGGCGACGCCACTGGCATCAAGGCGGGCCTCGCCGTAGGCGGCGATAGCGAACCAGAGGGATGTCCCACACCGCCATAGGCAGCGATGGCGAAGCTCAGCACCGCGTTGCCCCCGTCGAGCCCCGCGAGGTGTCGCTCCGACGCGCCGATCTGGGCCGTGCCCGTCCGTTCTCGGCCCTCAACCGCGCGGCCTGCGCCAGCATCTCGTCGAGGTGTTGTTGCTTCCTCCTGCCGTGCCGCCTCGTCAAGCTTCATCTTCCTCTTCCGCTGGAAATTAGGGTTTTGGGTGAGGAATGTCAAAAATTAGTAGGACTGTCAAGACAGTCCAAAAATTTTGACAATCCTAAAGAATACATGTCAAAAATTTTGACAGTCCTTCCAATAAGTAGGACTGTCAAAAATTTTGACAGTCCTAAAATATAACAGCATATTTTTTTCCTTGGACTGTCAAATTTTTTTAACAGCCCAGTATATTGGTAGGACTATGACAGTCCTAAAAAAAAATTGGACAGCCCCAGGTAAATATTTTCGGTGGCAAACCGGTAAATAAAACAAAAAAAATTGGACCGTCCTGAATAACTTTTGTAGTGCCTTTAGCAATTATCTATAAAAACTGACATATCTAGACAAATCAAACACATCCTTGAGGAAGTCATGATATCAATTGCCTGAGTTGAAATGAACCTGTAAATGAATTAATGAAACATGTAATAATAAAATCGTTTAACAAAATGAAGCTGAGCTAATCATTATCTACTTAGTTCAAGTAGATTGCTTCAGTAGTAATTAAGTCATTAGTTTTAATGAAATGGTTCAAGGTTAATTAGCTATTTTGTGCATTATACTATTACAACATGCTCCTGGTTAAGTGGTGGTGATGGTAGGCAAACAATTACACTCAACTTTTAGCAATGTGGCTACATTTGACATAGCTGTGTTTTCATATAATTCTTAAAATATAATCTTTCAAGCCTAAAAGTCTTTTAGCTGAACTTTAGATAAGCATTTCTGTTCCACCTATCCATCACTAAGAGCATTTTCTTCCTTTTCAATCTTGTTGCTCACATACTTCACATGCCTCAGAGGAACATTCATTTTCTTATGACTAAACATATACCATATAACTACTGAATTCATCAACACCATACAGATAATAGATGTTACTTGTAAAGTAATGCAGAAGACAGAACATACCTCACTTTCAGTTAATGGCCGATCAGATGACATAACAAAGAGAATCAAATCAGCACGAGGAACATATTCTTCAGTAAGCCGTTGTTGCCTTTGGAGGATTACGTTCGTTCCTGGTGTATCAACAAGGTTCATCTGGCACAATAACACACCAGATGAAAGCTAATTTATCGAATAAAGACAAGACTCACTGATTTAATAAAGTCTATAGAACTCATCATATTAAACTATGCAAAAATGTTGAGGATGTGTCAGCTCTTCTGACAGCCTTCTGGTTGAAAATTGAATCCAGGAAGAATATTTGAAGGGTCTAAAAATGAAGCAAAAGTGAGTTTAAACAAAATCTTGACCTGAGTACGAGGGGGGAGGAGAGGTGCTGCGGACAGCTACTAGAAACAATGAACAAGAGAAACAAACCATTTCCTACTCAAATCAGAGGTCAACAGAAATGGATCCCTTGCTCTTACAGCATCATATTGTAACTGAGAACCACGATGAAAGAGATGGCACACAACCAAAAAAGGAAGGGAAGTATTAAAAACACACAGGAACCCTTTGGAGCCTGTTTGGGATAGTTTCTAGAAATAAGAACACCTCCCAAAACAGTTGCATGTTCGTTAATAATAAATATCAAAATATGGAATGGGGAGACTATTTGATGCAGTTGGGAAGGTTGCAATAATTTTAGCAATCTATTGATGATGAAGGCCTACACAAACACCCATAGAAAATGGATTTATTAACAAAGTTTGATAGTTATAGCTAGAGTTGAGTTATGGTTTCTATTATTCCATTATATAGAAGTATTCTACAAAAATCGCATGTTTATCGATGTCCTTCTGAACATAAAATGGAGCTAAGTAACTAGGTTACGTGATGCTTAGCAGTTATGAGAAAAGGAAAAGAACACCAAGAAGTAGGTTCATCGAGGAACCCTTTATCAAAAAAATGCTAAACAATGGTAGCAAATCTTATTGTGTATGATCATGAAGCATATCGACCTTAAAAAGCCAATACACAAAACTGAGTACAGATTTGAATTCAGTAAAACCTAATTTATATCTATAGATTATTGTATTTCTTGGGTTGACAGTTTTTGTTGGTTGCTAGAAGCATTGTAAAGCAAAAAAGTTATTTTCACCATTCACCTTGACAATCATACCAATATCTGCACTCAATGATTAATAAATTTAGTCAACCCCAGGTCGTACTCTAACAAATATGAAATAACAACACCGCCATTTTTAAAAGTATTAAATGTATCATTATCTTGATGGCTAGTTAGAAAAGATATTTTCACATATAAGTTAAATTGCTAGGTATGTATAGTAAAATATCTATATATCCTATTTGCATATCAAATATGGATGACATCAACTATTGTAGGGAAATCACCTAGAGCCACAATAAAACCATTTTTCACATTTTCTAATTCCTCATGCTATAGCATCTCTAAAAGGTTGTTTCCGTTTGTAAGAGGTTTGATCCATTTACAATTAAAAAAGAGTGTTTCAGTGCCAGGAGGTTGCGCTGATGCAGGGTTTGGGTAGGGTCAGATGCAAGCATCCTTACCCGACTTCAAATTAGAAAGGAGATATTATCAGAAGAACAAAACATACAGAGACTGTAGGTTGATTTTCTCTTCAGACCTACTTCCTATTTATATTATTCACCAAGTCCATATTAAGTATTGCCTTTATGATTAACACATTCTATAAATATTGCCACATACAGGTATCAACACTCCCCCTCAAGATGGTACATAGATATCCCTCATGCCCATGTTGCAAACAATAGACTCAAAACGGTAGACTATTAAGACCCTTAGGCTGGGTTTGGGATTGCTTATCATGGCTGCATCTATTTATTTTTTTCCGGAAAGCAGTCCAAAAGCTGTTTGGTAAAAGTGGTTAACAAAAAAAGTGAAAAGCTACTTCAATTTGGAGCAGCATGTTTATTTCAAAAGCTGCTCTTGCAGCTGATTTCTGAAAAGCAGCAGCAATCCCAGACCAGGCCTTAGTGAACACATCAGCTAATTGAAATTCAGATTGCACAAAGGTATATAAACCATAGTTTGTGGTATCGGCTGATACTAATACGTTAAGGTCGATACGTATCGGTTTGGCATATCCCGATCAGATACCGATCGCTATTGATACCGACCTATACCGACTTTGGGGTCTTTTTCTCGGTCAATTTGACAAAGAAAATTTGAAAGAAGAAGATAAAAGAATTAAAAATAGTGTCAACACACAATGATTCAGGTTTGTCAAACATTGACAATGTTACACTATGACGATAAGATGCCTTACCAATAAACTACTATTTATTTGATTCAATTGAAAAATAAAAAATTCCAAACCAATCATTGATAAATAATGAAATTGAATTATGAAATTCGATAACCATTATAATTTGTCAAAATTGTATATCTATAAATTCATAACATTAATGCATATTAATATCCATTCAAAACTATTTATTGTGGCCTATGTCTAAAGACAAATAAATAATCAATAGTATTTATTACAAGTAGAATATTATTTCATTCAAAATTAACAAAAAACAACAAATAATATAATAAATTATGTCTAAATTTATCAAATATTTTGTAGCTTTTTAAACTATTTTCTATCATTTTTGGTTTTCCGAAACGAAGAATTTGATACTACGATCCAAAACCACAGAAATTTTTGATACCGCCAGTATCGATACTTAGAGGACGAGTCCAAAACTGATTTCGAGCGAACCTTGATATAATTATATCCATTTATAAGGTCCTTGATTAAATTTCCGTCACCCCAATGATTATTTGAGTATTTTGATTACGAATAATCGACTAAGTTTCTCATTATAATATCACTAATTATAAGTCTTGATTAAAGCAATTCTCTTTATCCACACTTTTATACAAAATACAAGGTAGTCAAAGGCGCAAGGCGAACTCGAGGCGCAAAAGTCCATATCGTCTGAGTCGCAAGGCGCATTTGAGGCGCGCGTCCGAGCGAAGCGAGGCGCAAATATAAAAAATAATAAAAATATACATAGATAAATAAATAAATTAGTAATGTAAGAAATAAAACCAAATAACATATTAAAATCAACAAAAATATGTTAAACATAACCAAGTGAACAAGCAGAAAAGTAGTAGCAGTCAACATAACTAACAAGAGTTTGTATTATCTCTACCACGCTTTTAGTAAATGTAATCATCTAATTCCGGGAAGGGGGTATTTGGGGTAGGATTTGCAACCATCTAATTCCGGGAAGGGTATTTTTGTCATTTCCATAATTGTTGAGAATTTTATTAGTGATAATAATATTTATTATTATATGTATTGGTTGTGTGGTAGCTAATTAGAATAGCTTATGTGACTAGTTGGTTAGTGGTTAGCCTATTGATTAGACTTAGTGCTAGTGAGCCAAGTGGACCCAACTAGACTTACATGACCATTGATCCAATTAATTAGTTTAGTCATGGTTGACTCATTAACTAAGGAGAATGAGTAGAATATTCATTTTCATTAAGATTAGAACATTTTTCTTAGTTAACCCTTAATTAATTAAACCTTCATGACAATTGGGAGGGGGTATTGTGGACATTTTGAATGGACCAATGGAGAGGGGTGTGGCTGGCCCAATTAAGGGAGGGGGAGAGTATCTCTCCTCTTCATTTATTAGTTCATTTTAGGCCTAAAATTAGTTCTTTCCCAAATTGAGACCAACATCCACCAAATTCTTTCAATTTTACCATATTCCCTACTCATATTCATTATCAATGAGGCCTAGGAGCTTGGATTGCAAGGAACGCCACTTGGAGAGGAGATTCTAGGAGCTTGTGTTCATTTCGTGTCCACCCGGAGGAGTTTCATTGGAATTTGACTCCCAATAGGTATAATCCCTATTTGTCTTCGATTTCATGGTTAATTTATGGTATTTGACCCTTAGAAACCCTTCCATGGCTAAGAACTACCCATAGGAAGAAGAACTAGGTTCTTATAAGTCCTATTGTAATAGTTACATCGACTTTTGTGGCCAAATTGGAGAAAATCCGAGTTTGGGCCATTAGATGTTTGATGGAATGTTTCTTCAATAATTTAGAGTGTGCTTCGCGATTTGCAAGAGTGTGCGTATCCACAATTGGATATGAGAGTGCGTATCACGATACGTCGTGATACGGGGTCGTAGGAGGAGTATTTCCATATGGTTTGGTTCTAGCATGTCAGTTTCTTCAATAGGCATTAGAATAGCTATTAAATATGTTATATATATTATATTTAGTATTTTGGTGGTGTTGCTTGAACTTGGGTAGAGTATCTTGAAGTTGGAGGGGCGTATCATGGACATTGGGGTAGTGTATCATGAGTATCTTGGGTTTGGTGCTTAAGGTGTTTGATAAATTGCCTATTTTGTGTGTGTGTGTGTATATATACATGTATGTTGGAGTATTTGGGTATATACATATATGAGTGTATAATTGGTGAAGTGTGGAGCCAGTTGTTGTTGCAACTTGATTTTTGTTGTGCATTGCAACAACGTGTGCAGGTAGGAACAGCAATCAGTTGTTTTGGTGCACTGCATTAGAGTGTTGTTCAGAGGTGGGGTGGTGACTGATATGGGAGTATCTTGACCTGTGTGCAGTGTGTGGGTTATGAGAAAGGGGTCGAGTTGCAGGTTCTTGTGCGAGTCAGTGAGAATGAGGGCTATGCAAGTGGTAACAATTACCAAGAGGTTGCAGCTATGGTGCAGTAGGTAAGGAGTAAGGTTGGGTACCAGGTTAGTGGTGCAGTCTAGATGGGGGACAGTGTGTGCTTTAGGGTGACGTGAGGGTGTTGAGTAAAGGTTGGATGTGAGTATGTGCAGGTGATGTTGCAGGCAGTGCACTCTTGTGCACTGCAGGGCAATTAGATGCAGGCAGTTGGTGCTAATGTTGCAGTGGGTATTGGTTGATGTGGTGGAAAGAGGTAGCTGCTAATTTGGTTATTGTTGTTGGTTGTTGTTGTTAGGTGTTGGAGTGAAATATTGGTCGGGTTGTGAAGTGTTTGCTGCTGCATTGGTTGGCAGCATGTGAGGGGTTTCTGTACTGGTGCATGAGCAGGCAATGCACTTTGCAGTAAGCAAAGAGGTCACAACAGATTGTGGCATTCGAGTGCAGAGCTTAGTAATAAGGAACATCCAGTTGTGTTTAAGTTATTAGCCATTATAGGGAACCTGAGAGCAGTACATTGTGAGGGTATGGGAAATGGGTAGTGGTTATGAGAGTAGTATCAGAGCTTGTATAAAATTGGGAGTGTGTGTAAATCAGTAGATGGGTAAGTGTGCTATGCAGGACTTGGCAATAGGAGCAGCAGGTAAAAGGGGTGCTTGGGATTGAGCACTGGTGTGTGTGAGTGTTGTGTCTTAGTGTCAAGTGATCTGTGTCTGTGCACAAGAAAGTTGAGTGTAATCGAGTGTGTGTATTAGTGAAGGAGCAAATGTTTAGGTACATATATAGGAATCTGTGGTATGTGTTAGAGAGTCAATTGGTGTCTCAGTTGAGGGTGTATGCATTACCATTGGTACAACTGACTATAGGGAGGGGGCAGCTCAGTAAGCAAGAATAGGTACCTGGGTTCAGATAGTGTTTAGGTGTCCAATTTGAGGTTTAGCCTGTGTGATTTTGGTGTAACTTGAGTGTGAGGTGAGAAGCCAGATTTCAATATGTATTGGAATGGGGAGTTCTGCAGTAGGTTGCATGTCTACACAGCAACACTGGTTGTTCCAGACTGCAACCTTGGTTTTGAGGAGAGGTTGATTAAGAGTAAGAGTGTATGTTCAGGAAGATAATGTTGATATGGTATGTTGGGTGTCATATTTAAGTATAGTATAAGCACATGAGAATATCCTGAGGACATATTTGGGATGCCAGAATATGTCACAGGATATTCTATTATGAGATTATTGTCATAATGATTGAGATCATTGTATTAATGACTGTAAGGCTATATAATGCCAATGAGACAATCAATAAAATCATCAACTAATTTCAACATGGTATCAGAACCAAGTTTCCACAAACCCTAGCCGTCACCAAACTTCCACAAACCCACAGGAGGATTTTCTAGATCTCCTCCACCGAACTCTTCCACGCCCCACCCTCCTTTCCTTCTCCGCCCTTCGCAGGCCGCCCTTCGCAGGCCGCCCTTCGCTGTTGCTGCCCCGTCCCGCTACTGCTGCGGCTACTACTGCTGCTGCGGCTGCTGCGACGGCGGCTGTGACATGCGTGCTGCCGCCTCCTCCGCACCAGCACGAGACAACGCCTAATAGGGATGCCTAGATCTGAAAAAAGGGGGGACATGTTCGGATCTAGGAGCGGACGACGAGGACGAGCGTGAGTCGTGGAGCGGACGTGACGTGATTGGATAGACGACGCATCGATGGAGGAGATCATCAAGAAGCTAGATTCTGCAGAGGTGGCGACGTTGATGAAGTTGTTGATGATGTCGGCTGGTGAGAACACGACACGAACGTCGCCGGAGTTGAAGCTTCCCTCCATCGATCTGAAATTAGATGGACCAGCCACCTATCTGAGTTGGTCACGGCGGGTGAGAAGAACCCTCGCAGGAAAAAACATGGAGGGGTTCCTGACGGGCGAGACGACAGAGCCGGGCGAGGGCTCAACAGGACGCGATGAGTGGAAGTCCACTCATATGGTGATCTACATCTGGCTTCTCAACTCCTTAGTCCAGTCTATTGCCGCTACAGTAGACGGTATTGAGATGGTGAAAGATGTGTGGGAGAAGTTGAGAAGGACCTATGATGGTGTGGAGAACAACTTACGGGTCTTCCAGATAAAGGAGGAAATTGATGACACCGTACAGGGAGAGAAGACGGTGCAGGAGTATGCCACGGAGTTGGAGCGTCTGTGGTTGGATTATGATCACTCCTCAGATCGGGCGAGCTGCGGGGACCCTAAGTGTAAGGAGAGACAGGTGTGTCTGCAGGAGAGGACGATGAAGTTCCTCAAAGGGCTGACTGCAGCTTTCGCACAGAGGACGGCCCTATTTCTAGCCCAACCAAAGATCCCTAGTCTTGAGGAGGCTATCTCAGCCATGATCCAGGAGGAGACACGCATCAGGCTGTAAGCCGGGACAGGTGGTCTCCCCGAAGCAAAGTCAGCACTAGCGATCACCAGCTCAGGTAACACAGGATCTAAGGGAGAGCCCTGGCAGCATAACCGGCAGTGCTACAACTGTGGGAAGATGGGTCATCATCGGTATGCTTGTACCAAACCACCTAGGGAGGGAGATTCAGGTGGTGGACGAGGACCGTTCGGCGGACGAGGATATAATGGAAGACGTGGTCGTGGTCGAGGGGGTAGACGAGGCGGCCGAGGAGGTTATCGGGCGAACCTCCTGATATCAGAAGGGAACGGAGAAGCTGATGGCACCTTTACTGTGGAGGACCAGGCACTGGGAGACATGAGGAGTAGAACAGATGAGGCGTCCACCTCATTCTTTGTTAGGGGCAACGCTGCCATGTATGCCCATCCATCAGAAGGTACTGACGAATCACTTGCCCTTGCGTCTATCTCTTCCCTTAAATCATCAGACTGGATTATCGACTCGGGAGCATCTCGGCATGTGACGGGGAATGCTAGTGAGTTTTCTTCCTACACTCACCTAGCATCAGCAGACAGCATTCAGACAGCTGATGGCACTTTCCAGCCAGTGGTCGGTAAGGGTACTGTTAATTGTACAGGTTCAGTAAGATTATCCAATGTTTTACATGCTCCATCCTTTCCAGTCAGTCTCTTGTCCATTAGTTCTATAATCCTCCAACTTAAATGCATTGTTTCTTTTGATATTCCTAAGGTGACCTTCCAGGAGAAAGGGACAAGACGAAGACTTGGGACTGGCACTTGGCATGAGGGACTGTGGTACCTAGATCGAGAAGGACTGGACTCAGCATTGGTATCTATGGCAGAGAAGGCTGGCATGGAAGGACTGCAGCAGAGGACTGAGGATACCTTGATACTCCATCATCGGAGGATGGGACATTCTTCCTTTGATACTCTAAGTAAGTTGTATCCAGAGATTTATGCAAAAACAAATAAAGAAAAATTAGTATGTGATGCGTGCGAGTTAGGAAAACTTACTAGGAGCTCATATGTTGGCACGGGTCATAGGAGCACTTTTGCTTTTGAGGTAGTACATTCTGATGTCTGGGGTCCATGTGCTACTAACACTATGAATGGTTATAAGTACTGTGTTTCTTTCATTGAGTGTGCCTCTCGTGTTACCTGGTTATATTTGATGAAAAATAAGAATGATGTACCTGCTTGTTTTCGGGATTTCCATAAGCATGTCCAGACTCAGTACAAAGCAGTAGTGAAGGTACTGAGGTCTGACAATGGAACGGAGTATACCAACAGGACGCTTGCAGAATACTTGTCAGCACACGGAATACAGCATCAGACCACCTGTGCATACACACCAGCACAAAATGGAGTTGCAGAAAGGAAAAACAGACACCTTCTGGAGGTCGCAAGAAGTATGATGATCGACATGAATGTCCCACAGAGTCTGTGGGGACATGCAGTGTTGACAGCAGCTCAACTCATCAACAGAATGCCCTCGAAGGTCCTCGGATGGAAGTCCCCATGTGAGGTATTGCAAGGCAATAATAGTGGAATACTCCCACTGAAGGTGTTTGGGTGTGTGTGTTTTGTGAAGGACAACAGGCCATCAGTTGGAAAACTTGACCCTAGAGCGGTCAAATGCATCTTCGTAGGCTACTCGGCGACCCAGAAGGGGTATGTGTGCTGGAGTCCAGTAGAGAAGAAGAAGTTTGTCAGTATGGATGCCCACTTTCGGGAGCATGAGCCATACTACCACCAGGACGGAACTTCACACAACACGCCTAATACTGCCAGTATTAGGCGAGAGGGGGAGATGGAGAACTTGGTGGTAACCGATTTAGAAGTTTGGCATGGAGGCACGAAGAAGGGACAAGAAGGTGAAGGTGTTAGGCCTACGGCTCAGGGAGAGTTACTTACCTACAGCAGGAGAGAGAAGCAAACTGCAGGACCAGTACCGACAGTGCCAGTGCCAAGTCCCTTGCCTGTGTTCTTCCCAACTCCTGAGGCACCGACACCAACCCCCCTTCAGGTGATACCCCCTCCTTCACAAGATATCATTCCTCCTACTTCTACTCCTCCCACACCACTATCTGTACGGAGGACCACTCGCAGCAATACAGGAAATCCTCCAAACAGATATGGTTGGGATATTGCTCAGTTTGTTTCTTATGACCATATCCCTTCTTCTCATGGAGCATTTATAGCATCTTTGGATAGTATTACTGTACCTAACAATTGGCAGGTTGCCAAGAACGATCCAAAGTGGAAAGCGGCAATGCACGAGGAGTTGGGAGCTCTGGAGAAGAACCACACTTGGGAGCTTGTGAGACTGCCAGAGGGGAAGAGAGCAGTTGGATGCAAGTGGGTCTTTACCGTGAAGCAGAACCCAGATGGACAGGTTGAGCGCTACAAAGCTCGACTAGTAGCCAAAGGATACAGTCAGACGTACGGCATTGACTATGACGAGACCTTTGCACCAGTTGCAAAGATGAGCACTGTCAGGACTCTGATTTCTCTGGCAGCGAATGGTGGATGGAAGCTACACCAACTGGATGTGAAGAATGCGTTTCTTCACGAAGATCTAGTGGAGGAGGTGTACATGGAGATACCACCAGGATTTGGCACCAATCAGACAGTAGGCAAGGTCTGCAAGTTGAAGAAGTCCCTCTATGGACTGAAGCAGTCTCCTCGAGCGTGGTTTGACAGACTCAGAAGGACGATGATAGGGATGGAATATCAGCAGATCAATGCTGATCATACTGTGTTCTTCCGTCGGAGTGGAAGCCACATCACCATGCTTGCGGTGTATGTGGACGATATGATTATCACAGGAGATGATGAACAGGAGATCGCCCAACTCAAAGGAAAGCTTGGCAAGGAATTCGAGGTGAAGGATCTCGGCCTTCTTCGGTACTTTCTTGGGATTGAGATTGCTCGAGAAGCAGAGGGGATTGTTCTCTCTCAAAGGAAGTATGCACTGGACCTTCTCACAAAAACTGGGATGTTGGGGTGCAAACCTGCAGCGACACCAATAGATCAGAGGTTCAAGATTGATGCTGAGGCTGGAGAACCAGTTGATCGGGACAGATACCAGAGACTGGTTGGCAAGTTGATCTATTTGAGCCACACACGTCCTGATATCTGCTTTGCAGTAAGTGTGGTGAGCCGCTACATGCATGACCCACGGAAGGGTCATATGGATGCAGTGTACCAGATTCTGAGGTACTTGAAAGGTGCTCCCGGGAAGGGACTAATATTTAGGAAGAACAATCACGTGAGCATCGAGGGCTACTGTGATTCTGACTGGGCTAGTTGTGCTGATGACAGGAGGTCTACCTCGGGATATTGCATATTTGTAGGAGGTAACTTGGTCTCCTGGAGGAGTAAGAAGCCGTCTGTGGTGGCCAGATCGACAGCTGAAGCAGAGTACAGAGCTATGGCCTTGGGAGTTGCAGAGCTGCTATGGTTGAAGAATATGCTGGTAGAGCTGAAGCTGGATCAAGGAGCCAAGATGAAGCTGTGGTGTGACAATCAGTCAGCTATTAGTATCGCCAACAATCCAGTACAGCATGACAGGACCAAACACATCGAGATTGATAGATTCTTCATCAAAGAAAAGTTGGATAGTGGATTACTGGAGCTTGGCCATGTTCCAACCAGGGATCAAGTAGCAGATGGACTAACCAAGGGACTCGCCTCAGTGAGCATGATTAGAGGATGTGACAAGATGGGCTTAGTGAATATCTTTCACCCATCTTGAGGGGGAGTGTTGATATGGTATGTTGGGTGTCATATTTAAGTATAGTATAAGCACATGAGAATATCCTGAGGACATATTTGGGATGCCAGAATATGTCACAGGATATTCCATTATGAGATTATTGTCATAATGATTGAGATCATTGTATTAATGACTGTAAGGCTATATAATGCCAATGAGACAATCAATAAAATCATCAACTAATTTCAACAGATAAGCACTTGGGCAATTCCCTGTGTTCATCTATGCCATCATAGTGAGGGCATTAGTGTGGGTTGTGTTCAAGCACAGTAGGTATCTTGTGTTTAAGGGTATAAGTGTTCATAGGTGTTCATGTGTCATGTTTGTGGATCACAAGATCTTGAGAGGAGAGTATGTAGCAAGGGCAGCAGTGCTAATTTCAGAGGGTGTGATGAAGGGGGGAAAACAGTTTAGAATCAGTATCAGCAGTAGTAGGTTTTAGCATTAACAGCAACAGAAATGGGATTGTTTGTGGGGGGGGGGGGGGGGGGGGTGTAGGAAATTGGTTTAGGTTATAGTATCAGTTGAAGTAATGTTAGGACTTGATTAATTGAGGTGTTCGCTGATACTAGGTGTTATGATACACCAGGTTAATAGCTAGAGTAGTGAGGATATTAGTAGTGAGTTGGGATTCGATTAAGGTATGAGTATTGGAGTTGAGGTATCACTTAGATACTAAGGTATAGAGTGTATATGTATATATACTAGTGCCACAACCTAGTATACCCTATAATTAGCTAGTAAAGACCTAGTATCACTATAAAAACCCAAGCCCAAGGTAGAAATGGACCCTAACCTTAATTTGGACCTAGTATGATATCAAGTAACTTAGAAATGACCTAGTTTGACCGTGTTAACCTAGTTTGACTAGTATGACCTAATTTTGAGTTAATTATATATATAATATATTATTGACTCTAAAATACCAAATGACATAAAATTTCATATATAGGTCAGTGTGACGCCAGTTCGAACATCGATTTGCATCATTTGATCAGGACCACAGGCGAGCACATTCTCTGATAGTTTCATTTATTTGATATTTACTATGATTCATGTTTTATAGTATTGCTTTACCTGATTCCTGACACGCTAGATATACGGATTCGTATTACATTGATTCATTGTCGTGAGATAAGTAGTTTCAGGCCTATTGACTTTCTGGACTAATGTATTACTAGACTAATGTATGTTCGGACCTAATGATCTATTCTGGACTATTGAGATTCTTCGTGTCGGGACCTGAATCCATGAGTACTAGTCGGACGAAAAAATACCTAGCAGACGTGTGAACATACCCTTTCTATCCCATGGTCTGACTGGAATGATAGCAGCCACACACGACACGTGTGGTTTGCCGGATTTTATCCCCTAACCGTTCACATGTCAACTTGGTATTTCAAAACACTAGTTTAGTTAGAGTCTTTTCTGGATTACTCTATACCTGCTGGTTGCATACTTACATTGACAGGTTTACTAGTTTTCACATATTTGTCTGTCTTTACATATCTGTTCTCCCATTTTGCTTTTCATTGTTTCTTTATTTATTTGCTTACTATATTTTGTACCATGTCTCATTATTATCTGCTCATTAAGTATTAGATTACTATTTACTGTTTTATAGTCTTTGTCAATTAATTGGAACTGCTATCGGGTTGTACTCGTTCCATCCTGACTGGATATATTTTTCAAACGATTACTTGAAGGATTGGTGTCCAACGTATTACAGATCACAGGAGGTAGCAGATGCAGCATTCGACCCTTTAGTTCAGGAGTGATTACCGTGAGGTCTAGCCGGTGTCATCTATTATCTTAGATATCATTTACTTAGCACTTTGTATTGGATTTGTCTCCAGCTCTTTAGACATTGAGATGTTATTGATACTTTAGATTTTTTTGATGATGATGATAGACTCTTAGACTTGGATATTGATTGTAGTTATTCTAGTTTGTGAGACTATGATTTCCACTCCTTATATGTTATCGTGCCATTATCTTTCTCTAGTTTATTGTGATTGAGTATTGATTATCATTAGATATTATCATATTGTCCTCCTCTTTGGGGTTAAGATATCATCATGTTACATATATTATTGTGTGAGATGGATAGATAGTATTGTTGACCTAAACAGTATTATACCGTCGATGTTGCGGCGTAGGCTGGACGTACCCACGTACTCATGCCCGATCATCCGGGTGCGGGTCGTGACAGTAAATTTTAGTTCTTCCAGTTAAACCGTAACCAACTACATGTACGAGGTAAGGGTTATCTCCGTGCTTCAAAGTTTTTTTTTGTATAAATAAAAGAAACCATAAGGCGAGCCTAGGCGCGCATTTTCTTGGTTGTGTCTTGCAGAAAGGCGCACCTAAGGCGCGTCTTGGGTGCGCCTAAAGAAAGGGGCCTTGTCTAGTGAGGAGCAAGGTGCAACTGATGTGCCTTACTGCGAGGCGCGCATTTGACTACCATGACAAAATATATATTAGTGTCGGATACAATATAGATATAATACTATGCACATTATTTTATATGTACCTCTCTTTATCCACACGTGTATTCATGATATCTATTAGTGTTGGGTTATGTATAATGCTTTATATTACTTCACAATTCATCCACACTTGTCTTAATTAGCGTCGGATATGACACAAATACTTGATTGATATTATGCATATTGCCTTGTATGTTTAACTTGAATTTGTAGAAAAGCAATTCGGATAATTTGAGTCAAAACTTGTCATCGGCGAAACAATTTGAAGACCTTTATTAATCAAAGATGGAAATCCAAAAATATACAAGATCCTTGATCAAAAGCTATAGCACTAACCAATACAGACATCCATGAAGAGTCAAGAAAACACATATGAAGAAGCCAAGACTAATAAAAAAATGATCTAGATATTCTAGTCATATTGTATATCTTTGTATTGTTATATGTAATCCTAGGATGTTGATGTAACTCAAGCATGTAAAGGCAGTGAATCTCTAACCTAGCCTTAGCGAAGATCTAAAACTAAGCCATATGCCTAGAACCAAACCATTCAACCTTTCCCCAACCAAACCCGAATTGGTAGGACAAATTTCCCTTGAGCACAATCCTGCAGTCATCTTTCAATCCATTAAATTTTGGTGATCCCAAATTTAATAGTATACCGTTATAATCCATTTTCATTCCAGTAAGTCCAGGAGTCAAAATTGTTGTTCTCACAGTACATTGTCAGTGTATACCATTGAAGCCCCATTACGCTCCAGCAGGTTCTGAGTGCACAAACTTAGCTCCCACATATACTGTCAGTGTACTCAGTATCCCGCTCCCCTCTAAAAACTTCTGACAGTTTCTCCAACGGCTATTTTCTTGCATTAATGTGTAGCAGTATACCGGAAGTATACTGCTCCAACAGTAACGGCTCTATTTTTTAGCAGCCTATAGTTTGTCTTAAAAAAGGATTTGGGTGTCCACATTCATACTTCTTCAAGCCTAAACTTGCAGTTTTCTATCGTAACCTCTCCACGTTAAGGAGCTTTCATTTACCAATACTTACTTGTGATAAGAGTGTTTTTTGAGGTGTAATTGAGATCTTCAATTGTTATAAGATGATCACCTATTTTTCTTGAAAAAGCTTGAATTCCGTAAGCCTCCGGATCAAAGCTTATGGTGAAGTCGACGAGCCCTTTAGATCAAAAAGCTCGTGTATGAAATTGAGTCCTTCGAATCAAAACTCGCAAGTGTAACTATGCTCATAATAGTGATCAAAGCCAGAGAATTTCGGGGGTAGAGTGTCTTACAGTTGATACCATGATACATCTGATGTTTGCATTCTTGCATTACTTTATAGCACTTTTAATGACTAATTAGCATCAGTAAAGTTTGGAGATGGAGAAGAGAAGGAAAAAAAGTAGGAGAAGAGAGAACATGAGAAAGGAGATTGCAAGGGCCTTAAATCCTAGGTTGCATCTCATGTCTATTTATATTGATATGCAATACACCCACAATTACTATTATACCCTTATATGATAAATAACAAAATAAAATAACTCTAACAGCATCATTTTAATTGTGCTTAAATTTGTTAAAACCCTATCACTCCCAGGATGCTTTTAATTGGTATCAGAGCAAGGACTGTTTTAGGCTTAACATCCTTAGAGTAGATCTTTTACTTTTATGGCATCATATTCTTCTTCCGATAAAGAGGGTTCTATTTCTAGTAGCATGGACAATCAAAAATCTTCTAAATGCAACAAATGCTCTAAACTAAAATACATGCTTACTGTCCCTAGAAGAGCTTGAGAATTTTCATTCTAAATGAAGAGCTTTTGGAAAAGAATGTTCATTTAGAATAAGTGAATGAGTTGTTAAGAAATGAGAATAATGATTTGTTATCTAAAGTTGTTTCTCAAAATTCTTCTTGTGATTCTTTAAAGAATTTAAATGAAAGTTGATTTTGAAAATTAAAAGAATTACCTTATCCCTAGAAGAATTCAATAGACAAAAGCATGAGTTGATATCTTTGCATGAGCTGATTCTTTACAGAAGTAAAATAATGATTTCTCTCTAAAATTAGTTTATTTGAAAAGAAGAATGAAATCTTAAGTGCTAAATTTGATTCTCTTACCTCTATGCATAATGATTTCCTATTAAAGTATGAACCTTAAAACCAAATCATTTCATGTATGCTTTAGAAATACTCATCACCATAGTATGTCAAGTGATCACTCTTATTCCGATACATGTGCACATACTAGTATTAGGTGCTTCTATGTTCTCACATTGGTCACATGACTTTCGCTTGTCCTATTCAAGGTAGTCAAAGGCGCAAGGCGCACTCGAGGCGCAAAGTGTCCATATCACCCGAGGCGCAGAGCGCACTTAAGGCGCACGTCCGAGCGATGCGAGGCACAAATATATATATATATATATATACACCCTTTGAATTGAAGTTTTAAGATATTCTTCAAGTGTTTTGTAAGGATAATTCAAATTAATAGGACTTTAATTTCATTAAAAGATGGAAATGATATTAAAAAACAGTATACAAAATAAACATTATACAAAAAAGTAAATAAAAACATTATAAAAATAACATTATACAAAACAATATAAGAAAACAGAAAGAAAAAAAAATAGAAAAAACAGTATAAAAATAACATTATACAAAAAGTATAAGAAAATAGAAAGAAAAAAACAGAAAAAACAGTATAAAAATAACATTATACAAAATAGTATAAGAAAACAGAGAAAAGAAAAAAAAGAGTATAAAAATAACATTATACAAAACAGTACAAGAAATTAGAAAAAATAAAGTATACAAAATAAAGTATTAAAGAAACAGTAAAAAAAGAGTATATAAGCTTCTTCTTTTCTCTAAATATTCTCCATGCGCGCCTTAAACATCTCGCGCCCCAGGAAACGCGCCTCGCCTTGACTACAATGAGGTGGTCCATGCGCCTAGGAGCAAGACGCGCATGGGACGCGCCTTTGACTACACTGGTCCTATTCATAGAAATTTTACTACCAATGCTAGATTAAATGTTGCATGGGTTTCCAAAGCTAACAAATCCGGATCCAAATTTATATGGATACCAAAGAATTCACCTAATTATGTATGTGGAGCATCATTCGTCGGAATATAACACCGAAAGTCGTGTTGGTGGTTGCAACACTACAAAGGTTATATTCTAAGTAATTGCACCAACACAATTGTAGCCACTAGGGTCGCTATAGTAACATCCTAATGATTCTTGTTAGTTTATAGAATCTAGCATGTCTAAAACGACGCTACTAGACCTCCTTGATATTGTTCAATATTTGCTTATATAAATCAATGTAAGAAGTGTTATTAGCATGCTTAGTTCCTTCGGTGATAATTCTTTGTGAAAGCAAGCATGACTAGTAATTATACAAAAATAGATATATCGAATTTAAAGGTTTAATTTATTACCTTTCTAAAAATATAATACCTTCTTATTGCATGCTTTTTCCTCAACTTATCTTAGTTAACTTCTAGCATGCTTCACACTCCAGTTTATATGACTCTTTGTTTCCTCTTTGACTTGATTTGGGCTTTCATTTTCATTTTCATTGATCTCTATTTTTGAAAATAGTTATCACTCACCGATTTCATTTTTTTATTTGCTTGATGTAATATATCGATTTTGTGATCATACGAGTTGAGCACGAGTTCATTATGACTTGAGAAGTATATCTATATACTTTATCCTAAAAATTTGTGCTAACCTCATATTCTCACTTTTGATTCCTACATTCCATTGTGTTTATTTCTGATATTAATACGTATTGTATTCTATTTTCCGTATTTTATTCTATTTTCGATTTTCTTGGCTTTTGTTTTCAAACATACATGTCAAATATCTCATAGTTAACCTCTTACATTTTCATGTATACCCATGTATGTAGTGATATTTGTTTGATTCCTTCTTTTGAGTTTTAATTGTAATATCTTTGCTCATAGGACGTGTTGAGAGGACATTTGTAAACTTTTTGTTTTTGCTTGTGACTAATTTTGTTGTTCAAATTTAAGATCACATGTATATGTACTTTAAGTTTGCTATCTTTAACATCTACTAGTATTTGAGCACCCTTTTGATTCTCGTCTTTATCATGATCTTCTAGTGCACTAAGAAAGATTTTTGAAAAATGGTTTATTAATTTAGCCAATTGGAGCAACTAAATTTAGAGATTTAAATGGTATTTGCTCATTCTTTTTATTCTTTGGAAGAAAAAAAAAATTTTGGTATATTATAGCCCAATGATTCGTTATATAGTAGTAGACATAAGGATTCATTCTAAGTGATAAATTATATTCCTTGTGTTTAAGCTACACACAAGTATGACGTTTCGATTGAGATTTTCCTACATTAGAGTATATATACATGTTAACTTAATATGGATATCAATATGTATGCTTTATTTGATCTTAAATTTTATCATCTTGATATAGATCTCAATTCTTGCAAAAAGATTTGAATTATATGAGTATTTATGAATATCTTTTTGGCATTATTTTCATAAGAGTGTTCTCTTGCTTTTAAGTCATTATTTATACTCTCCTCTTTGGTTAGTGAAGAGTCTGTGTAATCATTTTTGTTGACCAAAATGTATGCTTTTATTAGATACTATAAGCTTAAGTAAGAAAGATCAATGATGGTGACTTAAGGATCAACAAGTGCAATTAACTTGATACTTGTTCACGTCATTGACCTCAAAGGTAAACTAGCATGAATGTTTTTTCTCTCTTTAAGCTATTTACCGTGATTCACTTCCACTAATCAATTTTATGAGTTTGATCTTGATGTGTTGGTTGATAAAGATGATAGCTATTCGTGTTTTTACATGTGTACTAGTTTTTGTTTTTATAATAGTATATATGTCATTGTCAGAATCTTTATACTCTATTTATCTACTTATTATTCTACTTGACTAACCCCTTGGCTACATTTGTCTTTCATGATTGGTTTGTTTCAAGTAACATGTGATTCTTTAATTAAACATCACATTTATTAGTCACAAGAGAGCATTACTCAGATTCCTCGTGTATTCTTTAATATCGCATCACCTTTGTATATTGTAAATCATATAAATGAAATTCACTCTTTTTCCATGTTTTCTATTAGATTTTCTTGTAAATCTCTAATTATTTTAAATTTCTATAATTTGTGACATTTTATCTTTGATGTCAATTTCGGAATTCTAGATAAAGATTTCATGGCTATGCTTCTTTGGATCATATGCTAGTTATATGTCTCTTATGATATATCATCCATATATTTTGTAGACCCAAAACTGGATTCCAATATCTATATCAATATTATTTTGGATTTTCTTCCAATGAGTTCTTGTATTGTAAATGGGTAAAGTGTAAAAAAAAAAACCGTGTAAGATTCATAGTTTTAGCAAAAACAGACTCATAGTTTAAAAAAAGCCTCTAGTTTTTAATTTGGTTCAATTTACACCCAAATTGGATTAGGGTGTTAACGGACGTCAAAAAAATAAAATAATAGTTATGAAATGACAATTATACCCATCTAAAACCTACGGAGTCTTCTTTTGCTACAACTATGAATCTTACGAGCGGTTTTTTGCACTTTATCCTTTTCTTCTTCCTAAATCCTAGAAATATTGTTGAGTTATGGAGATCATAGGGTTTTTTTGCTCCTTTTATTATGGCTTTGATTTGTTTCTTCATCACTACATACTATTCTTTGTGGTGCAGATGCTTAGGAAAATGTTTGTTTCGATTTCGGAATCCTACAAATCTTGACACGACACGATGATGCGCACTTGTTGTTCTATGGTCCTTGTTGAGATGAGATCCATGGAGGAAGTCAGGCAATCCACAACAATTTCTGTGTCTGTTTCCGGACATGTATCTAACACACCAAATATAATCAATTTTTACTTTTTTGTGTCTAGTGAAATATTGAAGGACGTATCAATCTTGGCCATTGGCCAACCAAAAGTTGCTGGCTAACACCAACCTTTATTAATTTTAGTACGAAAAACGTAACTAGATACATCATTTTTTTTGTTTCCAGAGAGTAGCTCAAAATTCCGATGCATAAAGTTGATATGATTTGGGCTGAATCCTTCGAACAAATTCAAGGAATGAACAGACTGACTTTGAAAGATCTTACTCAGCTCAGCTTGACTATTAGTTTGGGGCTTTTCTACTGATCAATTTAGTATAACTTCTGAGTTCTGAAACAACTGATCGATTTCCAATCACTGTCGTGCTTATCAACATTGTTATCTTCACTGTCCCGTTCTTCTATTTTGGCACAATTAAAGCTTGGGCATCAATTGATTCTAAATATGTTCAAGTATACTCCTGAATGATTCTAAATATGTTCAAGTATACTCCTGAATGATTCTAAATATGTTCAAGTATACTCCCGAAGATGTGAGCATTGTTAGGCACCGCAAGGTGTTGACTATTGCTCATGGTGGCATTGTGATTTTCCATTATATATAGGGGGTCGCATTATATGCTGATAAGGACAATATGAACATTTGTACTAATTATTTAATAATAATTAGTAGTATTTAGTTAAATAATTAGTATTAACTATCTAACGTTCCAATAAGAGATAGCCAGGGGTCATTTGCTAAAACTATGAATCTTACAAGGGGTTTTTTGCACTTTACCCATAGAAAATGTAGAGGATGGTAAGGGAAGACTGTTAGAGGTATTTTGGGTATATCAGGAATTTTTTTATTAAAAAAATTGTCTCTAACGTTCACTTGTAACGGCTAGTAGACGGACGGGGGCCATTTGATCAAACATTCCAACAAGAGACGGTTTAATTGATAAAAAAAATCTATGGAGTCTTTTTTTGATAAAACTATGAATCTTACGAAGGGGTTTTTGCACTTTACGTAAATATATAATTTCTTGATGGTGACGATATTTATGGATAATTTATTTTTTTCTATCTCAATTTTAAATCTCTTCATGATGACAAACTATCTTGTATCTTTTGATTTTCTTGTATTGTCTTTGCACTATCTTCCCGTTCTACTTTGTCTTACACTATTCTTGAGCTTGATTGTAAAACAAAGTAGAACGGAAAGATAGTGCAAAGACAATACAAGAAAATCCATTGAAGAGTTAAGAAAAGACATATGAAGAAGCCAGGACTATTGAAGAAAAGAATCAAGATACTGTAGTCATATTGTATATTTTTGTGTTATATATAATCCTAGAAAAAGGATGTAACTCAAGAATGTAAAGGCAGTAAAAGCTCTAACCTAGCCCGAGGGGAGATCTAGAACCAAGCCTTATGCCTAAAACCAAACTATTCAACCTTTCTCTATGTAAACCCAAATTGGTAGGCCAAATTTCCCTTGAGCGGTAGACTGCCAGTCATATGCCTAGAACCAAACTATTCAACCTTTCCGTAACTAAAAACAAACTGGTATGCCAAATTTCCCTTACACTACCTTGAGCCATCTTTCAATCCAGTAACTTTTTGTGATCCCAAATTTGGCATAACAGCACACTGGCAGTATATTGTTATAACCCTTTTTTCCATTCTAGCAAGTCCAGAAGCCAAAATTATTGTCCCAACAGTACACTAGCAATATACAACCAGTGTAGTGACATACACTGTTATAACCCCTTTTCATTCCAATAAGTCCATCAGCCAAAATTGTTGTTCCCATAATACACTGCAGTAAACCGTTGAAATCCTGTTTCGCTCCAACAAGTTCTGAGTGCACAAAGTTTGCTCCCACGGCACTATACTGCCAGTGTAATGTCAGTATATTGCTCCCCTCTAAAAAATTCTGACAGTTTCTTAAAACGGATAGTTTTCAACGGCTATTTTTCTAGCTATTACTATGCAGCAGTATACTACTGCTACAGAAATGGTTCTATTTTTAGCAGCTATAGTTTATCTTATACAAAGATTTTGGTGACCACATTTATACTTCTTCAAGCCTAAACTTGCAAATTTTCTACTCCTAACCTCTCCTCCACATTCAAGAGCTTTCATTTGTCAATATTTGTGATAAGAGTGTTTCTTGAGTTGTAATTAAGAAATTCAATTGTTGTAAGAAGATCACATATCTTTTTTGAAAGAGGTTGAAGTCTGCAAAGCCTTCGGATCAAATCTTGTGGTGAAGTCGACGAACCCTTCGGATCAATGCGGGATGTGTATAAAGTTGGCGAGTCATTCATATCAAAGTATGCAAGTGTAACTATTTTTATAATAGTAGATTAAAGCCGAAAAAAGTTCCAAGATTGGAGTGTCCCACGCAATGTTCTAAATGGCGGTTGAGGCGGGCGCCTAGGCGCTAGGTGGCCACTCTCCGCATCGTTTTTGCCGTTGACGGTGGAGTAGGCGGCCAACAGTGGTTTGACGGCGAAGGCGGAGGAGAGGCGGACGCCTAGGCTGAGCAATACCTAACTAGATGTTTTGGTAAAACAGTTTTGCAAGCATTATGGACCTATGATTCACTTTTATAAGACTGAAACTTGATAAATCTTTGTTCTACAACTTAGTATGCATAAAATATCCTTAAAATATGCATATTATTGAAAGAAAAAAAAGCTGTAAAATAGTTTTAAAATATGTCCAAACTGTATTAACTGCCTAGGCGGTAGGCGGACACCCTCCGTCGCGCACCCGCCTACCGTCGTTTAGAACCTTGGTCTCACGGAGGATACCAGAATACATCGGGTGTTTGCATTCTTGCATTACTTTATAAATTATAACACTTACTTTTAATTACTAATTAGCATTCTTTTAATTGTGTTTAATTTGTTATAATATTATTCATCCCGCCTTGCTTTCAATTTCTTGCAATCCCAATGTACTTGATTTTGTCGTGCTGAATTGGATTGTAGGTAAATGTTGATTGCAATCACCAGATCTAGACAGCAATGCCTGCTTCTTACTTTGCATAACCAAATTTCAAACTAGAAAAGGTACAAAAATCCAGATGTGATCCCACCAAAGCAGCACGGCAAAAATCATAGAAATATACTATAGAAGAATTATCCGAAAGGTATAAGCTAGATAAAGTAAAGTTTCAGTTAAGTTTAGAAATAGAAAGGAGAAGGGGAAGTAGGGGAAGAGAGAATATGAGAAAGGAGATTGCAAGGGCCTTAAACCCTATGTTGCATCTCATGTCTATTTATATTGATATGCAATACACCCACAATTACTATTATACCCTCATATGATAAATAACAAAATAAAATAACTCTAACACCCTCCCTCAAGCAGGAGCATATAGATCAGACATGCCCAGCTTGCTACATAAATCAGAAAATGGGTCGCGAGCAAGTGGTTTGGTGAGGATATCACCTAATTGATCCTCTGACCGAACATAAGGAGTGACAATATGTTTCTTCAGCAACAAATTACGAACAAAATGACAATCCACCTCGATATGCTTCGTGCGCTCATGAAACACCGGATTACTTGCGATAAACATTGCCGACTGATTATCACAATACATCTCCATCGGAATAGGAATCATAATTCCCATTTCATGAAGAAGAGACTGCACCCACATCATCTCAGAAGCTGTATGAGCCATCGCACGGTACTCGGCCTCTGCACTAGAACGAGCCACAACATTCTGCTTCTTACTACGCCACGTGACAAGATTGCCACCCACAAACGTACAATAGCCAGAAGTAGACCTCCTATCACTGCGACTGCCTGCCCAATCAGCATCACTGAACCCAGTCACCGTAAGCAACTGGGAAGGTTTGTACAACAAACCCTTTCCAGGTGCACCCTTCAAGTATCGAAGAATGCGAGAGATAGCCTCCCAATGTGGTTGCCGAGGGGCATGCATAAACTGACTAACTACTCCAACTGCATATGTGATGTCTGGTCGAGTAACAGTAAGATATATAAGTTTGCCAACCAAACGTCTATAATATCCAACATCCTCAAATAACTCTCCCCTGTCAGCATCAAGCTTGTCATGATAATCCATAGGAGTCTCAACTGGCCGACACTCCAACATCCTAGTCTCGGAAAGTAAGTCTAGAACATACTTGCGTTGTGACAGATACACCCCCTTCTTAGATCGAGCAACCTCAATTCCAAGAAAATATCGAAGAAGACCCAAATCCTTAGTATGAAACTGACGACTAAGGTAGGCCTTCAAGTCCGCAATTCCAGCATGATCACTCCCAGATATAATGATATCATCAACATAAACAATCAACACGATAATACCTGCTGAGGAAGAATGGCAAAACACTGAATGATCTGATGTGGTACGCCGAAAGCCATACTGAATGAGAACTGAACTGAACTTGTCAAACCAAGCACGAGGTGACTGTTTCAGTCCATATAATGCTTTCTTCAATCGACATACGAGTCTTTTATTTCCTGCTACAACATATCCCGGTGGTTGATCCATATAAACCTCCTCCTGTAAGTCACCATGCAAGAAAGCATTCTTTATGTCCAGCTGATATATAGGCCATCGGTGATTAACCGCCACAGAAATAAGAATCCGAACTGAATTCAGCCGAGCCACTGGAGAGAAAGTCTCCATATAATCCACGCCGTATGTCTGAGTATACCCTTTGGCAACCAACCGTGCCTTGAGGCGCTCAACAGAACCATCAGGGTGATACTTAACAGTGTACACCCATCTACAACCCACTGTTTGTTTTCCAACAGGAAGTGATGTAAGCTCCCAAGTCTGATTTTGATGTAAAGCATACATCTCCTCATCCATTGCACTTTTCCAACCAGAAGATGACATAGCCTGCTTGTAAGTTTTGGGAATAAAAGTAGAAGACAATGAAACAGCAAATGCATGAAAAGATGATGAAGCACGGTGTAATGAAACATAGTTAGAAATGGGATGCTTATTCTTTGTGGTACAAAGGCGTTGTCTTTTTCTGAGAGCAATAGGAAGATCATCTGGATTTGTGGTGATGGGAGCAGAAACCTCAGGCACGGAAGATGATTGGTTGAAGGCTGAATTTTGCAGAACCACTGGCCTGTCCTTGGATCTCTGATAAACCTGTAAATGGGGAATGGAGACAGAAATTAATTTAGGAATGACCGGAAGTGGTATGAAAGATATCAAATCTGTTGTAAAAGGAATACAACGGTCTCCTGGAGGAAAGAAAGGGGTAGACTCAAAGAATGTAACATCCGCACTGACATAATATTTGCGTGACTGTGGACTGTAACAACGATAACATTTTTGAGTACGGGGATAACCAAGAAAGACACACTTCAGAGATCTAGGAGCCAACTTATCTCGATTAGGTTCCAAGTTATGAATAAAAGCGACACAGCCAAACACTCGAGGAGATAAGAAAAAGGGTGCGACATCTGTATGTAATATAGTAAATGGAACTTTGTTATTTAATACAGATGATGGCATGCGATTAATAAGATAACATGCAGTAAGAACGGCATCTGCCCAATACTGTTTGGGGACATGCATATTGAACATGAGAGTTCGAGCCACATCTAAAATGTGTCGATGTTTGCATTCGGCTATACCATTTTGTTGAGAGGTGTGGACACAACTGGTTTGATGAATCATACCATGGTCAACACAGAAACTGTTCACAGAAGATTGAGTATACTCCAAAGCATTATCAGAACGCAGAATTTTGATACGTTTATTAAACTGAACATAGACTTCATTATAAAAGACAGATAATACATTTGGAAACTCAGATCTTTCTTTCATTAAATAACACCAAGTCATTCTGGAATAATCATCAATAAAAATAACAAAATACTGAAATCCTTTCGGACTTTTGACTCTAGACGGACCCCAAATATCAGAATGAACAAGATCAAAAGACTCTAATTGACGACTCTCACTACGACGAGGAAAGGAACTACGGTGATGCTTGCCTAACTGACAAGCCTCACATTCAAGACTAGAAACATGACTCAAACTAGGAACAACTTGACGCAACTTAGCCAAAGACGGATGTCCCAAACGATAATGCCACTGCAACGGAGAAGTAGAAACAGAAGTGAAGGCCTTTCCAGGTAGATCCAAGTAGTACAGTCCATCTTTTTCATGCCCCGAACCAATCGTCTTCTTCGTCCTGAGGTCCTGAAAAATACACGAATTGGGAGAAAATGTCACAGAACATTGAAGAGATTTGGTTAACTGGCTCACAGATAACAAATTAAATGGAAAATTAGGCACATATAATGAATTAAATAATGATAGTGATTGAGTAGGGTGAATGACACCTTTCCCAAGCACAAGACGAGTAGACCTATCAGCCAAGATAATATTATGTTTCATGGAACTACGATTATGAAAGATAGATGTTATACCAGACATGTGAGAGCTTGCTCCTGAGTCGATGACCCAAGAGGTAGATGGTGACTGGGTTGCCACAAAAGCAGGATTACCTATATGTGCCATGGTTGCAGTAGGTTGGGAGGTGGTACTAGCAAGCGCGTTCAACTTCTGGAGGATCTGTTGAAATGGAGATGAGGTATCGGACGTTGAAGTCTGATTGAAACCCGAAGTATCATCTCTGGGAGCAGAAGTGGTGTCCTAGGACTGCATATTTTCATCATGCACTTGATGTGCATATTCTGGTTTGCCCCATTTGTCCCAACAATAGTCTTCTACATGACCGAGCATTCCACAATAGTTACACTTTCGTGGTTGACCACGGCCACCACCACCACCGCGGCCACCACCACCACCGCGACCACCACCACGACCATTGTCTCTACCACCACGGCCTCCTCCTCGACCAAAACTACGACCACCATCTCTACCGCCACGTCCAATACCACGACCAACAACATTAGAAACTAGGACAGAAGAGTCAGTACTCGGCACCACAGAACTCTGTCCCAGAAAGGAACGATTGAGACGGGAGAAAGTATCTGCCACCATAGGTAACTGCTCTCCAGCAAGGATTTGAGCTTTATAAGGTTCGAGCGCAGGATCCAAGCCGGCTAGGATGAGTGAAACATGAAACTCTTCCTTCTGTCTCCGAGCTTCCTTCAAATCAGTAGTAACAGGATGATATTGAAGCAGTTCCTCCCACAAAGCCTTCTTTGAAGCCAGATATTCATTCGCAGGCTTCCCATTTTGCTTTGTATTGAACAATAACTCGTACAACTCATAGATACGGGCAACGTTTCGCTTCTGCGAATAAGATTCTTCCAGAGATGTCCAAATCTGTTTGCTTGATTCACACCACTGAACATTAGCAGCGATATGTGGTTCCATACTATGCCACAACCACGACATAACGTATGCATCTGCACTCATCCAATCTTCATACTCAGCGGACGTTTCACGCAGGGGTTCTTCGGTCAAAAACTTCAACTTCTTCTTCGCCCTTAACACCACTTTGATAGACTTGGACCAGGCAAGATAGTTCGCACCATTGAGTTTCACCGCTGTAATCGACTTTTCCAATTCATCATTATGAATAACAGTAAAAGGAGAACCACCTCCGCTACCACCACCACTATTAACCTCGCTAGAAGATTCGGTCCCCACCATACTTGCAGATGCAACAGAAAGACGAGATCTTTGAAATCCTAGATCTTACAACGAACCTCAACCGACGACGAATAACCAACGGAGATCTGTAGAAACCCTAGATCTCATAAACGAACCACGAACGACCACGAACAACGAACGGCGAATCATGAAAAGTAGACGAAAAACAGCCGAAAAAAAATTTTCGGGGCGGCCCTGTCGGGGATGGGATGTACAGTACTTACAAATATATGCTCTGATACCAAGTTAAGTTTAGAGATAGAAAGGAGAAGGAGAAGTAGGGGAAGAGAGAATATGAGAAAGGAGATTGCAAGGGCCTTAAACCCTAGGTTGCATCTCATGTCTATTTATATTGATATGCAATACACACACAATTACTATTATACCCTCATATGATAAATAACAAAATAAAATAAACAGTTTCAAAAAGAAGCCTATGCCCGAACTCTGAAATTCTCAGAATTCCTACATGAACAATGTTGACAGATTCACAGAAAGGGATTTGTGTGTAAAGAAAGTGAATGTATAAATGAAAGACGCTCAAAAGGGACTCACATTCTTAAGGATTGGTGCAGATAGGTAGCATACAAACTGGCCATCAGGATGTCTTTGACAGCGTTCTTGCTCGTCATAGTTGGTCTCAGAATAACATAGCAAAGTGATCTCATTTGTCGTAGGAACTACCCCTTCTTTGAGATACCTTCTTCCAAGGAGCGCATTAATCACTGTTGATTTTCCAGAATTAAATTCACCCTGAGGACATTTATGAAAGAGAAGCAACCGTTAAAATAAAAAAATAAAAAAAGTTTTTTCATACTATATAGAAAGATACTACTAAGAGAACTCTCTATAAGAATTCACCAATCCATCACGCACAAATATTTCTACATCAGATTATAATCATCTGCCATTGTTGAATGAAAAAATAATATTTGCATGTATGTTATCAGGTTCAGAAAGTCATACCTGCAATGACCAAATATTATCAGTATTATGCAAAAGTGATGATTAGATAAACAATGTGGTATTATAATAGCCAGGTAAGGTAGATCCATCACTAGGATCAAAACAAAATTATAGTGCACCATATATCTAGCATATACCCTTTTTGAGATTTCTGTAGTGAACTCAGGAAACCCGGCGGAGTTTGGCCTCACCTATAGAAGCTTACCCATGCACAAAGTATGTATTTACAGGCCTTGATGTTATTTAAGGTACATCAGCGCACTTGACAGACAATGTAAGTTAGTTACAATTGGGTTATTCTGTTTGACAAGAATGACTGCTATTCAAAAACTACATTATGTTGTTCTACTCAGCACTAAGGTTGAGCATCAAACTATGCTTCCTAAACTTGAAACCTTCCAGTCTATATTAGAACCATAGCATGGTCCAGGCATATGTTGCAGCGGTACGGGAAATATGTGTCCATACCCGTATCCATGACCATGTGTACATCATAGATGACTACATTAGAGAAGGTTCTGGCAGAAGTTTCAAGATTGACCGTGCGCCTGCGCGTGCTAGCACACACACACACACACACACACACGCGCGCGCGCGCACATACGTATATACACAAATATATACACACATACAAGAATGGAACAAACATTGGCCCAAGTGGTCGAGTCTTGGAGACATGGATCATGGAAAACGGAATGGAGGTTCAAATCCCCCTAAGCGCGTTAAGTGATCAATTAAAAAGGGGGAGCAACTGGGATATTCAAGCGGCTGCTGATTAAGAGTCGGACATGAAGGAATGGTCTACATGAGAGAGGGTCGTGATACGACGGTATTGAGTGGAGCATGCAAAAGGATATCAACACGAGCGGTGGATTGAGGAAAGATACAACAGAAGCAAAAATCCGGAACCACATGCAAAAATCGGAAACAACATGCGGAGAACAGACCCTTACAGTCATGGGAGATTAATGTAATAAACACCCGAGCTTAAGCTAGGCAGTAGGATATATATCACATGAAGTAAGATGGCATTATTACACTAAGAAAATGACAGAAAGTATAAGTTATAAAATATAAAATACCAAGAATTTAAAATTGTTAAGAAAGCCCAAAATGAACTAAAGAAAAAAAAATGCAAAGTAATATATTAATAGTCATGTCACCATTGTGTTGTCAGAGGAAGTATTGTACTAGAAGAGAAGATCAATTATCAATTCTACATGCTACATAGTTAAAAGTAGACACAAATTTAGTATGTGTATTATAAGTCGTAAATAGTTGTAATCTTCACATATATTAAGGGCAAGGTAGTTAAAGGCTCACTCAAGGTGCAAAGGGTCCATATTGTCAAAGATGCAAGATGCACTTAAGGTGCGCGCCAGAGCAATGCGAGATGCAAAAATAAAAATAATAAAAATAATAAAATATTAATATTAATAAATAAATAGATTAGTGATGTAAGAGATAAAAACAAATAACATATTAAAACCAATAAAAACATGTTAAAAAAACAAGTGAACTAGCAAAGCAGCAGTAGCAGTCAACAAAACTAACAAGAATTTGTGTTCTCTAACAAGAAGTAACAAAATGAAAGAAACATAGATTATAAAAGAAAAAGAGAACAAATAGAACAATCCTTCATCTTCATCAAACTACATCAAAAATTACCATCATCACCAACAATACTCCTATCATCGTCATTTTCTGCCGGGTGAGCCCATAGTGCCAAAATAAAGAGCAAATACATAAGACGCGTATTTTTCTGTTGGCGCCTTGGTACCAGGCGCGTCTTTGACTACACTACTTAAGGATGGCAATCGTCTCGGATTGGATTAACATGTTAATACTCAACTCAAACCCGACCCGTTTAGATTAAAGCCAGGCCCAACCTTGCAAAAATGGGTAAACCTGACCCGCTTGACCCGTCTAAACCATAACCGAGTTTGTATGACCAATAATTCTCTATGTGGCGGCTACGACGGGGGTGACAGCGGCAATTAGTTTCGAAGTAGACGTCGAAGGCGAGATTAGGTGCATAGCATGCCCTCGAAGTAGACGTTGGCGACGAAATTAGGTGCATAGCATGGCCATATGTGTTAATAAAAGTATGCAAGAAGAAAAGTCATCTATATTGCAATAAGAAGATGCATCTATGCATGGACAAAGATGAATAAGAAGAGAGAAGGAAGAACAGAAACATTTGTAAGATGAAAGGAGGAATACGAACAAAGAATGATCTGGATTAGGGTTGTAAAATAAAAGTGTGAAGAGATGAAGATGATGAAGAGAGGAAGATTCAAGATGATGAAGAGAGGAAGATTCAAAAGTGTGGTGGTTGTGTTCTAAGTTGTGTCGTAGTAGAGTAATTTAGGATTTAGGTTTTTCTCTCTTAAAAAAAAGAGTCAAACGGGTTAGCATCCTAACCCTTACCCAAGCCGTTTGTTAAACAAGTTATACGGGTTCGCCCATTTATGCTTGAACCTGTTTAGACCCGACCTAAACCCATTTATGAAACCTGTTTAAGAAGCCAGGTTGGCAAGTCAGGTAGCTATATATTGATTATTGAGTCATTGACAGGGTTATTAAAGGTGGCAAGCTCGACCCACCTTGACTTAAATGTGACCTGGTCCATGTTAACTTTATTACTTTGAATTTGGAATCTAGACCAGACTAATAACTTGATTATGCATACATACAACAACAACAACAAAACATTTATCACAATTTTTTTGGAAACTGTTAATAACTTAAATTATAGATATTGTTAACAATTTAATACATATATATTAAAGAAGAGGACAAGAGTGGTTTTTTTTTTTTGGTATAGCAAGACTTGAACCTGCGACCATTAGGTTAAAAGTCCAATGCTCTACCAACTGAGCTATACATCCGATTTGACAACGGTGCGGAAAAGAAAAGAGGGATCAGCTCATAAACATGCCATCCCTCCCGCTCAATTAGGCTCGAGTGCCCAATCCAGGGGTCATGCCAAATGCTGGTTTGGGCCCCTGATCCTATGACTCTAGTCAACTTGCCCTTACCCTTGCTTAGCGTCCTCAATAAAGCTTTAACGGTGACCGAGAAGTTGTTGCTATTAGCTGACCAAAAGTTTCCTTTTGGAAAGTACCTTCCCTTGATCCATTCAGTCCAGAGATACTTTCCATTGATGAATCTCCAGAACAGTTTGAGATGAGCACTTTCCCTGGGAAGGCCCAACGATCGCAGACCAATTCCACCTTCCTTTTTAGGCCGACACAGCTCCTCCCAACTAATTGCATGTGTGCCTCATTTCCACAAGAAGTCCGCGCACATGCTTTCAATTGTCTTCATCGTACCCTTGGGTAACATAATAGCATGTAGCCAAAAAAGAGCAACAGCCTCAATTACAGCCTTAATAAGTTCAATCCTCCCTCCAAATGACAGCATCTGCGCATGTCATCCTTCTAATCTCGATTGCGTGTAGTTGAGGAGACCTTCACATTCCGCATTAGAAGCATAGTTTACCGAGAGTGGAAGACCCAAGTATCTCATAGGAAGCATTCATTCCTCAATGTCCATCTTTGCTAGCCATGCCTCCTTATTATCATAGGTTCGATTCAGAAACATCTTGCTCTTATTCTTGTTCAGCTGTAACCTCGACCATTTTTCCATGGTATCGAGTATACGTTTAAGAATGTCGAGGGATCTGTCAGAAAGCTCTACAAACACCAACAGGTCATCGGCATAAATAAGATGAGAAACCACCGGGACCACCTTCCGAAATATTGGAGTAATCAAACCATCCAGAACCGCATCATCCAAAAGACAAGTGAAGAATTCCATGACCATCGCAAAGAGATAGGGAGATAGGGGGTCCCCTTGTCTCAAATCTCTGCTGCTTCTAAAAAATCCCTCCGGCTGGCCCCTAATCATAATCGAGAATGATGCAGAGCAAACACACTCCCTTACCATGTCCACCCATCATCTGTCAAATCTCATACAGATCATGATGTGGCAAAGGAAGTCCTGGTTCACCATGTCATAGGCTTTCCTGGGGTCCAGCTTTAGACATGCTTTGTTACCTCCCTGCTTATTGAAATCCCTAACGAGCTCATGAGCTAGCAGACAATTCTCCGAGATGGAACGCCCTTTAATGAAAGTCGTCTGATTAGGGGATATAAGCTCCTTCATAATGTCCATCATCCGGTCACACATCAGGTGGGTTATGATCTTGTATAAGAAGTTACAGCACGCTATAGACCGAAAATCTCCCAACGAAGTCACACCCTCCACCTTAGCAATTAGGACCACAAAAGTGTGGTTAAGCTCCTTGAGCAGCTTACCAGAGATAAAGAACTCTCTCACCGCATCCAGGACGAAGAGCTTAATCTTCTCTCGGTGCTTCTTAAAGAAGGTCGCCCCAAAGCCATCTGGACCTGGCGATTTGATAGGGTCTGCATTAAACACAATAGAGTGTATCTCCTCCATAGACATCGTTGCCCGTAAAAGAGTATTTCCTCGTAGAGAAACCATCTTCTTAAAAACAATGTGAGAAGATGTTCGGGTAGTCTTGCTGGAAGTACCGCACCGCCTCCTTCGGTATTTCATCATCCCCGGTAATGAGAGCCCCATCAGGATCAAGCAATCCGTGAATGGCATTCTGAGTCTGTCTAGCCTTGACAGTAGCATGGAAGAATTTAGAGCACATATCTCCATCTCTAAGCCAGCTGTATTTAGCTCTTTGTCTGATATGGACCTCCTCTAAGAAAGTTTCATTGCGCAGCCGATCTTGGAGGGCTACCTCCTCTTTCGTGAGAGCAGGATTAAGCGGGTCTAGCTGGACCCTCAGTTGAATATCAGTAACATTTTCCTCTAGTTCTTGGAAAGGAGTATAAGGTCTGCCTTTATTCCAGGTCTTGAGGAGGCCTTTAATAGCTTTCATCTTTTGGACAATCTTGAACTGAGCAGTTCTAGTCACCTCAGACTCCCAACCTTGTTGAACTACCTCCTCATAACCTTCCGTATAAATCCAAGCATTGTTGAATCTGAAAGGCCTCCCTTTGATAATCGGCACTTCTATCAGTCTTATAACAATAGGGGAGTGGTTACTAGCTCCAGGTGTTAAGCATTCCGTCCTACAAGACTGGAACATTTCCAACCATCTTATGTTGCATAGAGCACGGTCAAGCTGAACAACAATTCGGTTAATAATAGCCCTGTTATTCTACGTCCATATGTGTCCAGTCTTATCCATACACCTGAACCCAGAGAATAATAGACAGTGCTAAAATTCCGAGAGAATCGCTTGTTGCACCGGACGCCCTCCAATTTTTTCATGGACGAATAGCGTAGCATTGAAATCTCCCACCACAACTAATGGCCATCTATCTCCAATAAGCGTGCTAGTCATAGTAATGTCATTCCACAATCCTAAACGCTTGTTTATGTCATTATGACCGTACACCGCTCCTACCACAATCTGAAGCCCCCCTTTGCTGGTAAATTTAATGGTGACAAGTTGGTCAGACCGTTGGATCACATCTCCCTGCCAGATCATAGTATCCCACATAACCCAGGTGCGAGCTATATCACTACAATCAAGGTTGTGAATGGAGTACCAGTGAGTCGGAGTACGCCTATTAATCAATAATTTCGATCTAACTTTGGATTCCAAAATGTTGATGATAGAGCACTTGGACTTCTTGCCATACTGCAAAATATTTCTCCACCTATCTATCGAATTCGCCCCTCTCACATTCCATGTGAATATAGTCATAAATTACGATGATGGGTCCCCTTGTTAATACGCGAGCTCTCTAAGGAGAGTAGAGAGTCCATCCTGCTGTCGATTATGAGCTTTGTTATCTCCAGTTTTGAATACCACTTTAGCCTGCCAAATGGGGTTTGGGTACGTCAACGGTTCCTGACTAAGTTATTTTCCGTCTAGTTGTCCATCATCTTTACCGTAGGCCTTTGAAGATTTGACCACAGACGGAACTATACAGAGCGCTCCTCCACTTGCCAGTCTCCTCCTAACTCTGTCATGATTACCTTCTTGGTTAGCAGCCCCAGCATTAAACGTAACCAGGCTAGAGTTGTCTTTCCCATGTTGCTTATCAGCATTGAACACCACTATCGCATGTTGTGCCTCCTCATTTTCTTTCCTTTTCCCTTCTTTCTCATTCTCTGCTCCCATTCTCTTCCCCAATAGAGAAGATTGGGGAGCCTCCTATAGAGCAGGCTCATCCATGTCCATACACTTGTGTTCCATCCTTACGTCCACTTCCACTCCCTGCGAGCTAGGGACAGTCGTACTAGCTCCAGTATCTCTAGAAGTCGTAGGCACCTCTTTATTAGAGCAGGGGCCTTGAGTAATGACCTCGGGTGTAACTCTAGCGTCCGGACAATGGGCTATGATATGTCCGAAGCTATGGCAAGCGTTACAACAAGACGGTACCCATTCATACTCTACTTTTTGAAAAATGATCTCGTCTGTTGGAAGATCAACCTCCAGCTTGTCAGGGAGCTTGTCAGCTTCACTGATCTCTACAAAACTCTGGCAAAAGACAATCGGTTCCTATTAGTCGTATATTTGTCTGGCCGGAGGGGGATTCCAACTCAACTAGCCAGCTTCATAATAGCTGGAACACTCCACAATTGGGGTGAGAGCCAAGAAAATCTAATCCAGATAGGAACTGTTGCCAGTCGATCATGTTCAAAGTTAGTAGATGGGTCCCATCTTCTTAGGACAACCAATCTACCATCGAAAGTCCAAGGGCCATTTTGAATCACCCTTTCTAAATCTTCCGGCATCCCAAACTTGATGAAATAGAAGCTATTTTTCCTACAGTATATGTCCATGCTCCATTTTGGTTTCCACATTCGCAAGGCGAATCCCTTAGGCTGACCAAGGTATGGTCGGGCTCCCATGACATAGAGGACAATAGTGTTCTTCCAGTACACTTCTGTTTCAGCAATGTCCTCTTTGGTAATAGAGATAACCTTCCTTCCTTCTTTAATACTGGGCGCCACGTAATGCATCTCAATGTCTTTCCGCGCCAAGTCGGACCTGCATCGATCTGCCCAAGTGATGGGGGCCACTCCCGAGGTCGTAAAAGTATTAGGGACCCTATCCGACATTTTCTCGAACACCTGGGATACGTGTCTCGACACCTAAGTTGTAATTATTGTTGATCAATAAAAATGTACCTTCTTCAAAAAAAAAAAAAAAGGAACACGAGGGTTCCCTTTTGCACACTCTCAGTTCCGTTCACTTCTGTGTTATCCATCAAAATTTATTTCAATCTCTGAATCTGAGACCTGCTGTCATGCACCAGTAGGTAACTCTTTGTATCTTCCTTTCTCTCATTCAGTCTCTTTTTGTTTTTTCTCCTCCCTCTAAACTATATATATGTCAAGTTAGTGATATATTAGCACGTGTCTTAATTGAAGTTTGAACTCTTCATGCAATTGATATTGAAGTCTCAAACTTGTGTATGCAAAAAGCAGAACAAGATTTGCATGCCATACTTGTGTATGACAAAGATTAAACAGGAATTTATTCTACATACAAGTTGCATTACTACATAACAAGATAATTTAATGTTGAACTTAAAAAGAGTATGAAGATATGCACTAACCACGATAACCAGCAAAAATGGCTCACTGAGGCGAGAAATAGCATCCGTGAGAAGCACAACCTCTTTCATCTGTCATCAAATATGAAACGAACATGCTGTCATCCGAACTGAAGAATGGACAGTGATATGATAAAGATTATATGAAGAACATCACCAACTACCAACGGTTTAGCATTAGAAGATCACCAGTGGAGCAGCTTTCTGTATAACACCAACTGCTTCGTCTAATAACAATCTTTCTTCTTCAATAAGCTGTATTTCTTTAGCATCTATTTTTGTAAATCCAGAAATGGCCTTTTCTTCAGCACTCGCATGAGTGATACCATCCTCCTCTGCTTTCATGGAATTTAGATTTCCATCTTGTAAGATTCTGTTTACCATATGTGCAGGGGAAAATATCTTCTTCAGAACATCATCGCCAAAAAAATTCAATTCATTCAATGACATAACTATCCCGCATGCACCTGATTGGAGTAACTTAGATGCCACATTAACTAGTAAATCCTCTCCAAGTCTCTCCGCTATAGAGAAGAAAATAGGAACCTTAACATGCTGCGTGACAGAATTCCCGAGTACCCTACCAGAGTTCTCTCTCGCATTACTCATTATAAGAAAGTCAGCACCCTCAAAACTAGATGCACTTACAGCAGCACTCGTAGTTTGCACTCTTCTTGCTACAAGCGGGAGATATACGGTATCAGACTTAGACACACTCATCATATTCCTCGCAACAATGGTGGGAAGACCTGTAGCAAGAAGACAAACTTGTTTAAAATAAATCATCAAGTGATTGCACTGTCCCTCGTACTCTTCTTGCTCTCCAAGAACAGGCAGGTAAAAACAGAACGACGGTATTAATCCATACATGCAAACATGCACATTAATACCTTAAATTTGGTTAGAAATGCCAAGTTAAACTATATTGTCTAACAGGATGAGAATAGATTATTCTTTCCGCTTAAGTACTCTTCGGCTTAAATGAGTTGAGTGTTAGTCATTTACTGTTTCCGGTTTTCGTTAAAAGTTGGAGGTTTCATCCATTATGGTAAAACAAGTGGGGGTGCAACTCAATATTTCCCTTCAAACATTATTGTAACTACCACCAACCAAGAACCCAGAAACATAAGCAAGAGATAATGTATAATTTAGTACTAATAACAGTAATAATAAGAAGAAGAAGAAGAAGAAGAGAAGACGAACCCTGATCGGAGAGCAAGACGCCGCTAGCCCCAACTGCCGCAGCAATATCCACACGCTCCGCGACGAGCAGATAAGCCCTGTCGCCGACCACTGGCTTCAGCACGCAGGCCGCCTCATAAAGCCTGCCGCCGCCATCGTCCCCGCCGCCGCCGCCGCCGCCGCCGCTCTCAAGGACGACGATCCCCACCGCCCCTCTGGACACCGCAGCCCCGATCGCGCCGACGGAGGAGGAGGAGCTGTCGGAGTTCTCCGTCCCGAGCACCTCCTCGGCGGTCACCTGGAGCACCAATGTGGGCACTCTGATCTCCGGCCGCTTGAAGCCGCCGGGGAATAATGTTCTGATCTTCTGCTGCTGCTGTTTCTCTCCGTTGGGTCCGTAAAGAGCGCTGATGGGTCTGGGGGCTGCGTGGCGCCTGGGGGATGGAAGTGGTCGGAAGTGGGGTTTGTGGGTGGAGAAAGGGAGTTTGGGTCTTGGGGAGAAGCAGGTTGCCCAAGTGTAGCTACAGAGAATGGAGACCATGGGAAGTGGACGTGGATGGAAGAAGTGGAAATGGAAAAGTGGAAGTGGAAGTGGGAGAGGGAGAGAGTGAGAGGTTGTGAGAAAGGCCTTATCTTTAGAATTGAGGACAGGAGAGGGGTTTGTGAACAAAATTCAAAATCGATGTAATGTAAAATAAAATTGGATTTTATAAACACCTGGTATCGGTAGATTTTGTAATAGTCTTTTAAAATTGTTCGTTATCAAACATGAATTTATTAGTTTACAAGCTGCTACTTAAACTCACTCAAAATCAGACATTTCATAACCATTCATAATTGATACTAAAAAAAATCTCATAATCGCTACTCTCATAATTGCCAAGCAAACCCTAGAGCATCTCCAACGCTATTGTGAGTTTGAAAAAAAGAAGTTGTCACGTTGGAATAACAAGTTTTCATTGAAAAATTCATTTTTCATTACAAATGTGAAATAATTGTTGGAGTGGGTGGGGTTCTCAAATACCCCGGAGCAGAATTGAGTATTTCTACCTATAATAGGAATATCTCAATTTATTTGGATTGAATATTCCTAAATATAATAGGAATATCTCAATGGATTTGGATTGAATATTCCTACATATAATCGGAATATGTCAATGGATTTGGATTTGTCAATTGACATATAATAGGAATATGTCAATGGATATTCCAACAATAAGTTAATGAAGTTGACTTACATGACATGGCAAAGACACTGTGAAGTTGGTTGCCTATTTCTAGATAATGATTTTACCTCCACATCATCAATTATGAACAAAAATATTTAAAAAGAAAGAAAGGAGCTAAGAAAAAATGTGTCTTGGAAGTTGAAAAAAGTATATTTTATTGTTTCTCAATACTTTTGCATTGGAGAAGATTTTTATACTTTATTGTTTTGTGTGAATATAATCTTGTCACCTAGGAAAGACATTGTCTTGTGCCTCATACCACATAGGAATTACATTACATTACAAGACAATAGGGTTGGAGATGGTCTTAGTCTTGTTCTAGTCAGGATTAAGATTAATTAATAAATTATATCTATTTACTATTATAATGTGGATTGAAAACGGTGAGCCAGTTCGTTTGTATATTTTCTATTAATTAATTTCTACTAATAGAATACGGCTTGTAAACAGTTCAAAATTGAACCGACATAATGTGCACGTACATTGCGCACAATCAAGAAAATAATATTTTAAAACAATCAAGAAAATAATATTTTTATATTAATTTCTACTAATAGAATACGGCTTGTAAACAGTACATTTGTAAATCCTTCACTATTAGCTAAAACAATTAAGAAAATAATATTTTAAAGTTAATTCTTTTTTCTTGCGCACAATCAAAAACTTCTCTTTTATTCACACATAATAATGTGCACGTACATTGCACATGCATAAAAAAAATATAAAAAAAAAATATGAATTTATTATAAATAAAATTGTCATTTCTAAGAATTAAACTCAAACAATAAAGAAAAATGCCTCCCACCTTAACCACTTGAATTATAATTATTAGTTATAAATATATCATATATGTAGTTAAATGTTTGGTTAAGTTTTTTTTGATAATTAGTGAAATATTTAGGTGGTTATTTAGTTATCTTTTTATTAATTTTTTAATTTATTTAAGTGATAATATATATATGACTTAGACGATTTATTTTTTAACCGTTTCTAAGTCACGTTATACCAGTAAAGATGTGTTTTACTTTAAGAGATTTATTTTTTCACAAATAAATAATTGCCATGCATTTAGAAAATATCAAATCTTACATCGAAGTATAAAAAAGACTAGACTGTGGTTTTTGTTGCAGAGTTTTCTATGTTCTTTGGATAGGAGTGAAGGTGTGTATTAGGTCGGGTTGGGCCAGATTTTGATCAAGTTTAATCGAACTTGGGTCGGGCCGGTCTAGCCCTGCTAAGAGTCCGGGTTGGACTGGGCCAAGAAATCCTAAGCTAAAATTCAGACCAATAACGAACCCAAATTTTTTTGGGTCGGGCTTTACCAGGCCGTGCTCGAACCGATTCCGGCTTGACCTGGTTAAAGAAAAATGGGCCAAGTTTTTGGACTTATAAAATAAAATTAAATAAAACTTTGAGCTTATAAAACTAGTCAACAATTAAACTAATCAACAATTAATTACTATTTTTAACATTTAAATATGAATGTTTGTTCTTAATTAGTGTTAGCTGTTTGTATAATAAAGTTTATTTGTATTAGTTTTTGTAGTTAGATTTTTAACAATTAATTACTATGTCCTAAATTTGGACTGAGTTTATTTGGATTATCTAATTATTAATATTTAATTAGTAAATTATATAATTATGATTTGAGATAATTTATTTATTTTTATATAATTAGGATCATTATTTAACCAAAAGTTTTAACTAATATTAGTTAATTATAATTACTATTCATCTTTATTTGTTAAACTAATTATTATTATTATAATATACTTTCTCACTTTTTTCAGAAAATTTACTGTAGCAAAATTAATTTATATTAAATTAATACAAACGAAATAAGTTTACCTAAATTAAAAATAAAGAAACAGTCCGCCAACTCAGTTGGCGGAAAACAGACCGCAGCCAACACGTGTAAAGCAAAAGGCAAACGTTGGCCCCACTGCTCAATTTTCGCCAACCCAGTTGGCAAAAATTGGACAGTGGGGCCCGCGGCTGTTGGTTGGGGTGGTTTGGTTTGGTTTGGTTTGGTTTGTTTTATGAGTTTTTTAATTAGTTATGTTTTGGGTTTTTTTTATTTATTTTTTTCTACATAGTTTTGTTTTGGATTTTGATTTTTTTGATTTAGTTTTTTTGATTAGTTTAGTTTTGGATTTTTGATTCAAAAAATTTACTTTAACGAAATAAAATTTAAATAAATTAATTATAAAGACAAAATTTATGTTTGCAATGTTTGATAAGAAAAACAAACTAAATAAAGAAAAGAAAAAAATAGTATTTTTTGTGTCCTCTAAGGCTTAGTTTATTTTAATGGTTTAGTTTTTTTTATATGAAAAAAAATAATTAACAAGACTAAGTGAAAAAGAAAGACAAATAATAGGTTGGGGAATGATTTGGTTTTTATTTGGGTTTGAAATTGGGTCTAGGTCTATGGATTGGTGTTGATTTAGGAGTTGGTTTATGTCCAACGGCTATTTCACAACCGCTCTTTCAAAGGCTCTTTTATTTTTCCAACGTTCGTCTAACGTTCGTTTCGAAGTTACCTATATAAATGTGGTATTTGTTTCATATCAGCATATCCAGATATTTTTGAAGTTACCTATATAAAAATATTAGCATCGAGAGTTTTTATCCAGGAATTTTTTCCAAAGAAGCATTAAGAAGCGTATATGAGCCGCACATGGAGCCAATTCTAGTCTCTTATAACATTCAAAGTATGTTGGTTATAGGCGACATTGGAGTACAGGATGTACGACGGAAAGCGGGAAGACCAAGAAGAACCGCATCATGACGAAGGATCAATCTTCAAGAGATCTCCAATATAGCAATTGTAATGATTTAGGACACAATAGAAGAAGATGTACCAACCAACCAAGAGAATAAATGCATTGGCATAGATTTTCTTAGAAAAGTTATAAGTTTATTGATGTAATTTTATTTCTAATACATAAATTTCTAATAAAACCTAGAAGTACAAGATTTTCATTATCTGCCTCTTGTCATCCTGTCATAATACCTACGAGGCCTTGGCCTAAGACCAAGTCTATTTTTCTTGCTACTGTATCCTCGGGTCTCTCCCCTGGCAATGGTGTCCATGGGTCAAATCATCAATCTCATGTGTCTGCACCGGCGCTGTTGGAGTCACAAATAACTGAGTAGTTGTATCAAACTGTGGTGCATCAAATATAGAAGTGTCCATATGCATGTAATAATTCCAATAGTCACCACCAGGCTATGACGTCCCCTCGCCCTCTCACTGATCAGTGCCCTGGCCAGCCCACTGATAAGTGCCCTGGTCAGCATGCTGGGAAGTGCCCTGGTCAGCCTGCTGGAAACTGTCCTACTCAGCCTGCTGAGGGACCTCGTCATCTTGTTGAGGCGGGCTATCCATATGCCAACCATTGGTATACTTTTTACGCGGACGTGCTTGCCGTCAGCTAACTAAGCCTTGAGGATAATCCGATGTAATATGTAACAGAGGGTTCGGGGGAGTCGAAATTGCTTGCACATCATCCAAAAATGATCATATGTTGTGCTCAACGGGTCTCTCACTGGATGATTTTCACATGCTAGATTCAAATTTGGAAGCAGAAATATTAAGTAGAATCCAATTAATTCATATAAAAAAACTATGGAGACAAATATTTTTATCAATAAAATACGTACCTTCTCATTTACACGTTGATACCATTCACGATAACTAGCATCATCAACGGCTCGATGTTGGAATCGCAACTCCTCATATCGATAGGATCGGTTACTGATAAGAGGAGCTCCCCACCAAGATCTATAGGCAATATCACCTAATGCTACACCATTTGAACAAATATGAGCGTATGATTTCATATAATTTTAAAAAAAATTTGTTCAACTTTTTAAATAACTTACCCTCATCTATAGAGTCCATTAGTTGAGACAACTATACCGCGGGTTGTCGCCAATCTAGAATTCCACTGTGGAATCATTTTGCGTGCTCTTTTAGCTGCACTCCCTCTACTATGGTTTAAATATGGTGACTCATCGGAAATCTTTTGTTCACCCAGAATTGTCGCATAACACGATCAGCTGGATAATACATGATTTCACCGTCGAATATTAGGAAACAAATATGGACACTAAGGTCATAGACTGTTGTTTGTATTTCAGTAGGATTCTGCTCAAGCCGGTACGGACAGTATGTCACCTATTGGTCATAATGACTTTATAAAATAATAATACAGATATTTTACCTCGTTATACTTCAATGTATCAAATTTTCCCCGGTATAAAGAGATAACCGCTTGTTCACAGTGTACTGGATTTGCTGCATCCGTAGTCTACCGTAAAGCTGACGAAAAGACACCAACGTCGGTATTAATGCTGGAGACTGTCACGCCCCGATTTCGGCTATTCGATAATCGTCCCCCGGGCGTGATGCCGTGCACGCGTAGGGCGCGCGTGCACCAGGCCTTAGGCATAAGGATATTCTTTAGATCGATGCAACAGAGTAGACAAATAAGATAACACAAGGTTGAGGCATAGAAAACTTTCTCTTTTATTTATAATGAACATCTTGTTACATTGCTTGACTCAAAAGTATAAAATGCCCCACGGGCTTACAAACTTGGACGCAAAATGAGATAGCCGATCCATACATTATGTCCCTTTACATAGCTTCAAAGACACAAAACTCCTTGGGTGCGGGGAAGCACCATCGCTTTAGCGTTATTTCCGCAACGGAGAGAGAGAGGAAGGCTTCCAGCTTGAGCCTCCAAAGTCTTGGCCCCGACCCGCCAAGAATCCCGAAAGTCCGGAGAGAGCTTCAGCTCCTCGCCGCATGCCTTGCGCCGGGGAACCTGCTACAACGAGGGTCAGTACTTCGGAAAGTACTGGTGAAGGCTAGCTGCTCAACTTTACCAAGCTCTTTAGATGAGTTTTAAATGAACATGCAACATTTATGTTCTTTGGTGGGTTTCTATTCTTGCCTAGATCAGATTTTATTTAGCAGATATGCAAGAACAAAATAACATAACTTCACGTGCCACCGTTCGGTGACTTTACCTGTCCCGTCTGAACCACCTGTACAACTTACCATAGCCTTCCCTGTCACGAAGACATAGTTAGTCTGCACAGTTTAAATATACACAACATCTTTCTTTTGTTGTTCTACTAGCCATCATGGGTTTAGTCTGGGCTGGCGGCGACGCTTGCAGCGCGGGTAGCTAGCCCCGCTACAATTCCCCGCTCCCAGTACTAAGAAAGTAGATTCCGCCCGGGTCGGAACGGCCCGGTGCCCCGGTAACCGTCCGCAGGAACCTGGATCCCCTGTGCACAAGAATTCCCATGACCATATCTATGACTCTACCTCATAGATTTACTTACTAGCCATGTTAAAGAACATCATGTATTAAACTGCTTTACTGTACTGTCACAACCAACCAACAGTTATATGAAATAACATGCAGCAGTTTATAGAAGAACACTTTTAAACTTATTGAAGAGCACTTTGAACTATCAATAAATACCAACCCATTAAACATCCAACGACCATGCATGCATCAATGAATTTATGCAAGGTTTTATATGACAAGCAATGGGTGTTCCAAGCCTACTTCTTATCTTATCTTGTAATCCAACTTATTACTTTAAGTGGTGTCGTTTGATTGAATGCATATCTGAGTCAATTTTATTATGAACGGAGCCCTTGGAAAGAAGGTGCTTATCGAAATAGAGCCACTCACACAGTCGGTCGTATAGGAAGAAGGAGCAGAGATCCCTAAGACTCCGCTCGCGCGTCGTCTACACGATCACCTGCACGCACCAACGGATGATCAATACCTCCTGCTTCGGTCTCCAAGGCTCGATACGAAATGCGAAATCCTAAGAACGAAAGCAATGAAATCCATTGAAACCGTTCAAGAAAACGCAAGTCCTAAAACCAACACGAAGGCAACCAAACGGCAATCGAAAACGGGCAAGGAAAACCAACACAACGGAAAGGCCTCTCTTTACTCTGCCGCCGAGTCCTTCCTTGAGGCACGATCCATTGCTTATGGGACCTGATTCCGAAGAAACCAATCCATAACGAGGAAAGGATCTTGATTCAATCTGTCCCGTTCGGACGGTCGTAAGTATTTCTTGGCCGCGCTCCCCGAGCAGGGGGAACGGGATGAACGGGTCGTTACATCATAACCATCTAATAGGAAGTTTCGTCCCGAAACTTAAGAATAGAGCCTACCACTAAGGAATAATGAGAGAAACTTTCCCCTCATATCAGATTCAAGTTCCCAGGTCGACTCCTCGACCGAGTGGTTTCGCCACAGTAGCGCACTAGCGAGACGTTCGGTTCCGCAACTGCTTCTTTTTACGATCCAAAATTTGGATAGGCTCTGCCGCGTACGACAAGTCCGCTTGCAGATTCAACTAACTCAAGTCGACTACGCAACTAGCGAGTAAGATTTCCATGTTCTATACGATAATAAAGTGGGGTTTATCCCCCTTCGCTATGTGCGTTCATCTCTTTTATTAGCATGCTAAGGTTATCGCCTGTAAACTAGCACGTAACATTCATTTTCTTAGTGTGCAGCTAAGTAGAGACCGGTTCATCGGGGTCACTCACCTTAGCGATGTATCGCATCGGTCGAGCTAGACTCCGGACGCGCTTCTGATAGCCTAAGTCCGACTCCATTGAGGATTCCAGCATGAAAGCCTTTGCATCGAACGAGCCATCTCGCTGAGCAAGGCGGTTGAATAGCTACACTTGTGTCGTTTAAATCGGCCCTCCGGGTTGAGCGGAGCGGGTTTGTTACACCATATACCACTCAGAACAAGTTCCGTCCTCGAGACTTCCTGAGCGCAACTCGTGCTATCGCATAACTTCTAAACTACCCAATGCATCTCGTCTTATCCTTCAAGGACTGTCTCAATAATACAATCCTCTATTTTCTCATCATGCGTTACGCCAATGTTGGCCAGTTCTCATCGAACGACTCTATCGTTCAATGCCATCGAGTTATACTCAACTCGATCGTTGCACTTCCGTCTCAAAATCTACTGCACCTAGCGCAGGGTTATATTACCCAAGCACATGGTACTCTATACTCAACGGGCACTAACGATTCATAATTGGGTGGACTTTGCCCAACTGGTTTCGTTATCACCATAGGGACCCAACACAATTGAGCCTATTACTTGACGTCGCCTATCGAAACCCATCGTTACGCCTAACCCAAAAGCTCGAATCTCGACAATCTTTCGATCTTATTTTTGCATCAAATCTCTCTGAGTCATCGTCCAATCTCACTAAATAAATTCGCATGCAATCACCAACGTTTTCTGACTCAGTCTATATTGCGCCTTAGCGCAGAGCTAAATTGCCTACCTGGGGTACGCTCAAGTCCTTCGCACCCTGGCTTAATCGAACTTAACTTTCTATTCGTTTTTACTCGTTCCGTTCGCCCGAGTGCTTAATCATTTTATCCGAATGATCTATTAGTTCAACTATTGCATTCCCAAACTCAGTCTCGTACTGCGCCTTAGCGCAGAACTATCCCGGTAGCACGAGGAACGATACAATCTTTCCTCTATGAAAATTTAGGTTGAGGCTAAATCATTTCAGTTGCCATACCCATCCATGCGAATCCGAACATTTTCCTTTGCAGCTGCATCCGAGTTATGCATATCGCTAAGTCTGGATCGTACCCATATTCAAGGCGTCCCCCAAATATGTGTATTTCAACCAAGCTCAGTGACAGCTAAGTCTGACAAGCTACTCGTGAAAATCTTTCGAAACGCGGATCGTCCTGACCGAACTCTTGTTCGATCCAGCTATCGTCTTATCCTTTACCGTCGCGTAACCTATCCAACCAAATCAATTATCACCCGAGTCCTATCTCGCCTTACGTTCGTTTCAACGCGAACGTTGCTAGTGTATATTCCCAATCCCGAATTCTAACTCTAAGTCTTGTTGCCCAAGTTCTATCATTCTTCCCGAACGATACTCTGAAGTCAGCCACTCCAGTTTAACTCAAGGCATAGGGTCGTCTGCCTAGTCACTAGGCCAGCACACACAGTCATAGGTACAACTCAAATTTTGCGACTCATCGTGCAACCGTGTTGCACAACGCTCGCCCCAAACACCCTAAGGTCAAACCATTGTTCCTTTATACGGGTATTCTACCCAAGCTCGTTTCACTCAGATTTCTAAACATCGAGCACAGATCATCCTATCACACCAACACGCTCGTTCAACCGAACCCACGATACGCCCACGTTGCAGGTTCAACCCATCGATTCACACATACTATATCCTTCATCTCGTTTAATAGGATTCACCAATCCATCATTTTCTACGCTTGTATCACTAAGCCACAATTCCATTATAAACCATCGATGTATATCATGAACTCTAAGTCGTCCAGCAAAATCTATATATCTGTTCATGAAAACGTCCAACATCTCTTACTTTACGTTTCTAGACTAACTCCTCAAGAAGAATCCTTAGACTCATTTTCTTAGCCTACTCTTAGTATTCCTCAAACAACTAAGATCAATTCCCAAACCCAAGTCTATCCCATTGATACTTTCCATTCATCGAGTTCGTTTTTGGAATAATCACCGAGCCTGTTCTCTTGAGTTTGCTTATCCCTACCGTACGTGAAATCACCATGCCGATGCTCTCGCAGGATGATCGTTCTCGCAGGGACAGATTTTGAATGTTATCTTTCTGAACTTGATTTCAAGATCGTTCTTCCAAACTCCAAGCCAAATCTATTACCGCTTAACTCAATCCATCAAATTCATAATTTTTGTAACTTGCATCAATCCATACTATTTTCCAACCATTGTTATGGTCTAATTCTCCCAAATATGAAATCATCACATTCATACTCAAACCGAATTTTATCGAGCGATATCCTACTCAAATCCAAATTTTCCATGCACGCTATCATTCGTTCACTCCATCATTTCTAATTGCACTTACTTCGATCGCATCTCAGATTATTCAATCTCGACTCAAGTTTGTAATTTGCTTGTTTCAACTCAAACTCGCTCGTACAATCCTTTAAGTCTTTTCCGATCATGATATCGATTCCAATTACCCTGAACTTCTATTCGACGTAAGCCTTATCCCTTATTCAACTCATTGTAACTCGTTCGAACTAAACATTGCCTGCTTTCTCCGAGTTCGTTTACTTGCTAGGCACTGTTTATTTATACTAAGGCTTTACCCAATCTCGTCGCTTGTCGCTAGACTCGCTTAACTCCGAATCTACGACTTCGTTCAAGCATTACTAAGCCAACCAATACACCACTCAGGGTTCGAGTCATACTCCCTGAATCTTTACAACTCATTATATCCACAAGTTGCATAATCGAACAGGGTACTTATCGCATACACTACTCCGGAATTGAGTCATCCTAATAACTCCTGAATTCGCGTTCGCATCCTTCACTCGCATGCCCAATTCGTTCCTCAGAGCGGGAATCGATTCTCTGGCCAAACCGTTGCTATGACTCCAACACAGTCCCTATTTATCGTCTTAGCGATCTTAGACTCGTACACACCTGTATTCATAGTCCTCTATACAGACTACGCTTCAAATCATAACTTATCGTTATGAATAACCGTCCAACTATCTCTGGAAATTCCTACACGATTTCCATTACTCGCCTTAGCGGTAATCCGATAGCGTCTCTATCGATTTCCCTCTAAGTCAACTTTATTCTCACCCCAACGATACCCAAATCTCGCTGCAACTTACTAGCACCAAGGGTCTTGGTGCACAATACTTAACACAATTTGGCCAAAAGGCCATGTGCATAGACCACTGTCTGGCCGATATTCTTATCTCGCAATCTACTCGTTTGGTGTTTTCATATAGACATATAACTCGCCGATTATAACACGAGTCTCTTCTCACAACATCCTCTATGAGTTAGGACAAAAGCCCTCAGATCATAATCCCGTCCAAGCGATCGTATAATTCCCACGCACTTTTCAAAAATATTCAGACTTATTGTATGGAACGCATCTCATTTTGGCCAAGCGAATTCAAGGGTCTACTCGGAAGGAACAAAGTCCTCTTTAGAAACTTTCTTTTTGAGAGATCAAAGGATCTGAAGCATGCTCTGATACCAATATGTCACGCCCCGATTTCGGCTATTCGATAATCGTCCCCCGGGCGTGATGCCGTGCACGCGTAGGGCGCGCGTGCACCAGGCCTTAGGCATAAGGATATTCTTTAGATCGATGCAACAGAGTAGACAAATAAGATAACACAAGGTTGAGGCATAGAAAACTTTCTCTTTTATTTATAATGAACATCTTGTTACATTGCTTGACTCAAAAGTATAAAATGCCCCACGGGCTTACAAACTTGGACGCAAAATGAGATAGCCGATCCATACATTATGTCCCTTTACATAGCTTCAAAGACACAAAACTCCTTGGGTGCGGGGAAGCACCATCGCTTTAGCGTTATTTCCGCAACGGAGAGAGAGAGGAAGGCTTCCAGCTTGAGCCTCCAAAGTCTTGGCCCCGACCCGCCAAGAATCCCGAAAGTCCGGAGAGAGCTTCAGCTCCTCGCCGCATGCCTTGCGCCGGGGAACCTGCTACAACGAGGGTCAGTACTTCGGAAAGTACTGGTGAAGGCTAGCTGCTCAACTTTACCAAGCTCTTTAGATGAGTTTTAAATGAACATGCAACATTTATGTTCTTTGGTGGGTTTCTATTCTTGCCTAGATCAGATTTCATTTAGCAGATATGCAAGAATAAAATAACATAACTTCACGTGCCACCGTTCGGTGACTTTACCTGTCCCGTCTGAACCACCTGTACAACTTACCATAGCCTTCCCTGTCACGAAGACATAGTTAGTCTGCACAGTTTAAATATACACAACATCTTTCTTTTGTTGTTCTACTAGCCATCATGGGTTTAGTCTGGGCTGGCGGCGACGCTTGCAGCGCGGGTAGCTAGCCCCGCTACAATTCCCCGCTCCCAGTACTAAGAAAGTAGATTCCGCCCGGGTCGGAACGGCCCGGTGCCCCGGTAACCGTCCGCAGGAACCTGGATCCCCTGTGCACAAGAATTCCCATGACCATATCTATGACTCTACCTCATAGATTTACTTACTAGCCATGTTAAAGAACATCATGTATTAAACTGCTTTACTGTACTGTCACAACCAACCAACAGTTATATGAAATAACATGCAGCAGTTTATAGAAGAACACTTTTGAACTTATTGAAGAGCACTTTGAACTATCAATAAATACCAACCCATTAAACATCCAACGACCATGCATGCATCAATGAATTTATGCAAGGTTTTATATGACAAGCAATGGGTGTTCCAAGCCTACTTCTTATCTTATCTTGTAATCCAACTTATTACTTTAAGTGGTGTCGTTTGATTGAATGCATATCTGAGTCAATTTTATTATGAACGGAGCCCTTGGAAAGAAGGTGCTTATCGAAATAGAGCCACTCACACAGTCGGTCGTATAGGAAGAAGGAGCAGAGATCCCTAAGACTCCGCTCGCGCGTCGTCTACACGATCACCTGCACGCACCAACGGATGATCAATACCTCCTGCTTCGGTCTCTAAGGCTCGATACGAAATGCGAAATCCTAAGAACGAAAGCAATGAAATCCATTGAAACCGTTCAAGAAAACGCAAGTCCTAAAACCAACACGAAGGCAACCAAACGGCAATCGAAAACGGGCAAGGAAAACCAACACAACGGAAAGGCCTCTCTTTACTCTGCCGTCGAGTCCTTCCTTGAGGCACGATCCATTGCTTATGGGACCTGATTCCGAAGAAACCAATCCATAACGAGGAAAGGATCTTGATTCAATCTGTCCCGTTCGGACGGTCGTAAGTATTTCTTGGCCGCGCTCCCCGAGCAGGGGGAACGGGATGAACGGGTCGTTACAGAGACTGGCCTACCAATATGAAAGTGCTCGTAGGACCAAACCTAGAAAATACGAGCATATGATATAAGTGCACATATTTTAAATGTAAATGGAATAAGTAAAACTTTTCATATGATATAAGTGCACATATTTTCATATCTGTATTAATGTCGCGCAACCACTTAAATTCACCTTCGTTTCATCTACATCTTCAAATTGTACAAAATCTGTCATAAAACTATATAAATATGCCAACATTGACGCTCCCCAAGCGTGGCGTGTAGGTGCGGCAAGTAGGCTCTGGTGCAAGCAATGACCTGAACAAATGATGAAGAAATGATATACGTTAAATTAAATTAAAAATATATTACGTAAATAATAACATAAGTTGCAAAAAAAATCATACTTACCCGATCATCATCCACTGAGATAACTTGATCACCAATACGATATAGGTGCAAAAAAGTTGTGACGGAGCCACGTAAACGTCATAAGGTTTTTACTAGGTTTATTAAGCGGCGCCTCCACACCTAAGTACTTAGTAATCATAGTGTTGGTGAAAATTAATTTATCAAATATTATAGGTTCACCCGTAATAGGTAAACCTAAAATATTTGCCACATCTACTAGAATAATACTTATCTCTACGAATGATAGCTGGCAGGTATTTTGTCACGCCCCAGTCCCAAAATACGTAGGACTAGGATACGTAACTATGCCAGCCGCCCGTATATATGGCAATTCTAATATATGGAAACCATATATACGTGCGTACGCTGTATAATGAACAATAATTCACCAGTGGTATAATTAATCACAAGATACAGGGTAATATCTAAATCTCATCCACAGAAGTCAAATATGAATAAACAAAAACCAGGTAACTAGATCTCAAAATAAAGTACCTAAAGAACGACAGTCGGATGGAAACAAATCCACTGCCGAAATAGAATATAAAAGGAACCAGAATACACACCATAAAGAACAATATCTGACAATCATGAGGCTCGAAGAGATGACCTCCTCGAAAAATAAGTAGCCTGTCCGGATCTGGCATAGTTACGTATCCTAGTCCCAAAATACGTAGGACTAGGATACGTAACTATGCCAGCCGCCCGTATATATGGCAATTCCAATATATGAAAACCATATATACATGCGTACGCTGTATAATGAACAATAATTCACCAGTGATATAATTAATCACAAGATACAGGGTAATATCTAAATCTCATCCACAGAAGTCAAATATGAATAAACAAAAACCAGGTAACTAGATCTCAAAATAAAGTACCTAAAGAACGACAGTCGGATGGAAACAAATCCACTGCCGAAATAGAATATAAAAGGAACCAGAATACACACCATAAAGAACAACATCTGACAATCATGAGGCTCGAAGAGATGACCTCCTCGGAAAATAAGTAGCCTGTCCGGATCTGTGCTCCTGCGAATACTCAAGAACATATACACCTGGTAGGGGACCAGGTCCTCAGAGGGACATAGCAAGATACAGAAAAATGACATGCCATAATGTAAATACTAAATAAGTAAATGGGGTGTGCTAACCATCTAAGTGAATGCAATTTAAAGACCTGGTAGTACGCATGGGAATGTGTCGGCTAGACATATGCTGACGTAATTCACCAATCGTCATGACTGGCTAGTATATGCCACATATGCCCCCGTCGCAAGGGCACAAGCAGTACCCCATCCTCCTCGGAGCATGGTAACGGAAATAAGAAAACCAATACCCCATCTTCGAGCAGCATGGTATCAGGCAACAGGAATACCCCATCTCCGAAGAGTATGGTATCAGGCAACAGGAATACCCCATCTCCAAAGAGTATGGTATCAGGCAACAGGAATATATAAGGAGGGGGTGTCCCATACGTCTACTAGTATCTTTCTCGCCCAATACAGATGTACAAGTCGTAAAAACGACGTGGACACCTCCTACTATGATGCAAGTCTCAATAAAATAAACAACTGAGCTAAATACAGCTACACGTGTTGCTCACACTGATGGCCAGTCGCGCATGAGGCACGCGTCCCTACATGTACTCACTCTGTGACGTGTAATGATACGTGTCAAGGCCTGGAAAGTTATATCAATAACTTCACAACTTTTAGGTGGGTCTACTAGACACTAGGTCAGACACAAGTCCTAACGTCAACGCCATCGTTGACTGCACCCGAGTCTGCTCGGACGCGCACATTTATATAATATTAAAGTAAATAAATATATAACTAACAATAACTGAATTTAAACAGTACAACAAGGCAAGGTATACTTGCCTGGCAAGAGAGCTGTAAATATAATATCCAGATGTCAAATACCAAGTGTCAGAAACTATGGCCTCAGAATAAAAGTCTCCGGATGCTGAAATAAATATCACTAACAGTCTCAAAAAATATCAAATAGCTAGAAACGCCTGTCCTTAAGTCCAATTTGGACACAGGGGCAAAAATGACAGTTTTTGGTCAAAGCGGGGTCCACATGTGGGCCGCTTTGCACCGAAAAACGTGTCAGGGTCAAAGGTCTTCAAATTCGCTAAACTTAGTGTCAACAAGTCTAGAATGTCGATACGAATCCAACAGAACTTCCAGAATTGGATTTCGATGAGCCGGTCACAAAATCGCCCGTCAGGTGGAGCCTGTGGGGCCCACGATACGGGATTTTGCCAACGTTCTCAGAATCGAACCAAACTTGGGTCACAGGACCAGCGTATTGCTACGAGTCCGATGGCGTAAGTTTCGTCTCGATCCGACGTGTGTACACAAAGTTGCAGCGTGTTCTAGAACAGGCGGATACGGGACGGTGTCGGCGGATACGCGTTGATTCCGGTGTGCACGCACATCCGAATCAACTTCTCCGAATTCCTACACGTCCGTATCAACGTCGCGCACGTTTCGGTAAAGACCGCGTGCGACTAAGTCGTCCCGTTTGGCGGGGCGTACCCAGTTCCGGGGTGAATCGGGTTATTGTTTTTCCTGTATTTGGATCGCGGTTCACGATCGCCACAGGATGCGATGCTCCGAGCGGGTTGTACGGGCACCGAGATGGTTACACAGTCTACACGACGCAACTGACGGAATTGAAATCAGAATTACGAGGTGAGAGAAATCGTTACCTGAACAGGGCTCCGTGAAATCTGAATTTCACGTGTCCGTGTGTCGTTTAGACACAGGATTTGTGTCCTGGACGTGTCCGGACTGTGTCCGACTGCTGTGTCTGTTCTGAGTCCAGTGGAGGCTCGCCGGGGCTTCGCCGGAGGCGCTCAGGTGGAGCTCGTCGGTCAGCGGGACTGCCGGGTAGGGCATGGCGACGAGTGTCGGAGGAGGAAGTCAGGGAAGTCGCTGGCGGAGGGGAGAGGGCTCGGGGAGAGGGTGGCTGTGCACAGAGGGGGGGGGTCGGGTGGCTGCTGTCGAGGCCAGCGGGGTTGGGTGGCGGAGGGCAGCGACGAAGATGGCGTCGATGGTGGTGATGATGATGATGGTGGTGGTGGTGACAGATGGTGGTGGTGGCGGTGGAGGGAAGAGGCTGGGAGGGGGAGAGGGAGCTGAGGAGAGAGGGAGGCGGTGGTCGCGGAGTTGTGGGGGTCGTCAGGCGAAGGAAGAAGAGGCCGGCGGGGGAGAAGTCGGCTCGCCACGGGGTTGGCTCCGGCCGGGGGAGGATGAAGGAGAGGAAGAGGGAGCTGAGGAGAAGGAGAGAGAGGGTCGGGGGCCAGCGGGGTTGGGGGGGCTCGGCTCCGGCCAGGGGACGGTGGTCGGCTCCGGCGGGGGAGCTCGCCTTCGGCGGAGGGGGGTTTCGGCTGCGGCCTGGGGGAAATCGGGTTTGGGGTTGGGTTTTGATTTTTCTTTTTCTTTTTATTTTCTTTTATAAAGAATTTTATTAATTAAATAAGAAAAATATCTAGAGATATTTTTGGGATATTTGTAGGATATTTCTGAGATATTTCCGGGATCTTTTCGGGTGGGTCCCGTCTCCAAATGGACGGTGCAGGTTCACCGGCCAATGAGGGGGTGGCACCTCGCGCTGCAAATTGCAGGAAAGTCCCTGTAGTTTCATAAATTGCAGAATTGTCCTATTTTTAGAAAATTGCGCAAATACGAAATTGTCTGGAAAAATACCTGATTCCGAAAATACTAAAATTCACAGGATTGAAGGGAAAAACTGTGTGAGGGTCCTGAGGGGGTGGGGGTGAGTCTGGGCAGGGACTGGTCCTGGTTTTGGAGTGATACGGGCCATCGTATTTAATTAATTAATAAATACTGCGCACGGTGTTCTCTAATTATTTAGAGGCAGGTAGTGTAACACCCCGTTCCGCTAAAGCGGACTGCCGTCTCAAACGGCAAAAGTGCAACTGTCCCGACCCGCTTTGCCTCGATCAAGAAGCAAAGGATATCCAGACTTGTCCCTACAGGAACCCGGCTTGGACTTTCATAGGCTCGCTCAGACGTATCGCTCTACCGAGGCGAATCATCGCTAAGGTGGGTGGCTACGGTAAACTTGTCCTTGCTTAGCCAGCACACATAAAATCTGGAATATTCATGCTAGTCGCTAGGTGATTCACCTCCTGCATGCTGATAAATCCAACGCACCTAGCTAAGGGAATAATCCCAACTTGTATTGCTTGCTAGAACATGGAAATAAAATATTGCTTATACTCAGACCCTTGCATGCTAAGTCCCTTAACGGTTTCATCTCTCGGCTTACCTTCGGGCCCGAGCAACGTGCCTGCTTATGTTCCTTAGAAACGCATGCTTGTCTGCTTGAATGTTACATTGTTTTCATCCAAACCTCGGAAGACTACCAAGTAGTCATTCCGTGCCTGAATGAACCCGCAAGTATTCGGGACCGTTAGGTCACCAAGGCAGTTCCCGATCCAGGGGACTGTATCATGTCAAGTAAATAAATCATGCTCCAGTGGCAAGACTCATTCAGGTATTCGGATCTCCCTGCAAGTCTCCCTCGTGTGCGGGCTTACATCAGCCCAGTAGACTGTGCATATCCAATAGCTAAATGAATCATGCATTACTGCTTGTCGTGTGCTCGTGTGTAAATTAAAAATCGTGTTCGATCATGGACAACTTGTGCACAAGGATATAAGTTCTACGGACGGTGCTGGGGCACTGGCACCGATCCGATCCGGGCAGACTTCGTGTTTATAGTCAATTGTGTTCGGACGGGATAACTTGCAACGCATCGTATTTTATGAGCTTCTCGTATTTTCTCGTTGTATGCTATCCTTGTTCTTGACTAGTCCACTATGGCATCAAGCCAGTGATCATCGTGTGTATATGCTTGCAATGCCTCGTGTGATTATCGTGTGAATATGGCTTGCAATGCATCGTGTGATTTTTATGTGTGTTTAAACCTGCTGCATGCTTGCCTGTAAAACAAAAGATAACAAGTCATCCTCGCTTAGCGGCTATCCGCGTGCGAGTCATTGCATAGCATCAATGAATAACTTAACACCTGAACGATCATGTTATAAGAACCCTCCTGTTTGCATATGCTATGCCTCCTGAATGTTTATACTTACCGTGCTTGAATTAATCATGTTTGCCTTGGACAGGGAAGGAGAAATGGTAAGTTGGTAAGTCTCGCCGTGTTTCCTCAAACATCGCACGGCGCACTGTCCGACACGATAAGCTATTCAATGTTTACATAAAACTGATCCTAAGACAACTAGAAAGACAACTTAATAGTTGTGCACAGAACCTGTATTACGTGTTTGGATTTGTCGAGCGGGCGAGTAGCTTCCCCACCAGTGCATTCAATGTACTGATAATCCACCAGTTTGTATGCAGGGTGCGGGAGAACCTCGTGCGGTGCGGATGCCTCCAACGTGCGTGTTAAGGCCAGGAGTTCCCTCTGAAGCCTTGTAACGGTGCGTCCGGAACAGAAGCACATATAGAAGACATAATGTTGTGAACATCGCCCGACCATCGCCTGTACAATCATCCACTATTGTAGCCACTTGGCACGCTTTTACTGTTTCAGAGAGAGAGGCTTGAGCGACTTGTAATCTCGGCTATACGCCGCCTATAACACTTGTTCATATCAATAAAAGAGCTTGCTTTACTTCAACTTGTGTTTCAATGCTTCCGCTATATTTGTCGATTCAGTGAACCTGTTACCGATCGCCTATGCGTTCATAACTCCGCTGCACTCGGACAATTTGTGCGACTCTGTGGCTTAGAACTCTTGTCGCCAGCCAATGAACCATGGCCTTGCACGGGCGTGGATCACGCTCGTGCGGCATCACGTCCGGATGGGTTAAGCGATCGTTCCGCGGGAGCGCTGGCGAGGGTGATTCCCGCCTAGCGGGAACGGCCGATTTGCCTGCGGGAGATCGGGGCGTGACAGGTAGGGTCATAATTTTTCTACGGTGTCAATATACTAAATGTAGTATACTCAGTGTAGAATATTAACGTATTTTTGTTTGGGCAAAACAGGTGCATGTTGGGCCTCAAACCTCTAAGGGTACAGAGATGGATAAAGAGCAGGAATTAAAATAGGAAATAAATACGGACTTTTGTAACGATACTTGTGCGTCTCAAACGAGGCTCATAATAAAGCATCTGGGAGTTGCACAAAATTCAGAAAAATAGTCCGACATGTCTAGGACAGGTATGTGAACTTTATTTGGGAATAACAGTCAGGGTAAAGCTCCAAATAATTCGGTGATGGACAGGTGCACAAGTCAATAGGATATGTAGGCAAAATAAATTAAAATATTGCCATAAATCCTAAATTGTGAAAAATATTCCTAAAATACTGGAATCTGGTCGAGGGGATTTACATATTTCGTCCGGGCCATCAACGCTCAACTAAACTGAAGATTAAGTCTCTATCGTGTTGCAGAAAATGTATCTTGTCAACATAATAAAAGCCAAATATTTTTAACAGTGCCACATGGTGGTCACTCAATCTCCAATACCCAAGTCTGCTATCATGACGCCATGAGACATGCTCTCGGTACCGTTCATCATTAGTATAATCATATTGCTATATATTAAAAACATAGACGATGTTATTAGTAGACATGTACAAAATATTATTCATATTGATTTACATAATTAAATTTTATTGTACCTTCCCATAAAATACCAAACTAGATATATGTTTCGCACGTTGCTGGATTATTAAATCTGTAGTAGGCCCTCTAGGAATACGTCCGTCGTTTTGGCTGCTCATCTGTACAATTATGGTTGTCAAAACACATATTTTGGCTGCCCGTCGTTTTGCACGTTACATAACTTAAATTCACTAAATAAACACTAGTATCCTAACATTTAAAAAATAAAAACTAACATAAAATTATTGCATATATAAATGAGAGTATAAATGAAGGAGGATATAATAGAGACCTTCAACAATAAGGATTGTGTGTGCTCACAAAGACTGTTGTGTCCACTTGCAAAGGAGAGAAAATGAAGACTGCTCGAATTGCTGCTATGTCTTCACAAGGACTATTGTGTCTTACTTCTTAGTGCACTCTGTTGTTCTTCTTCCTCCTCTTCTTATAACTCACTCCTCCCACCAACTTCTCCTCTCCTTTACTTTCTCCCTCCATAAGACATGTCTCTGACTCTTTATCTTTACTCTCTCATGTCTCTTCTTCTTTTTTCTTGTCAAGTCTCTTGTCTCTCATTATTTTTTTTTGTAGTCTTTTTTGTCTCTTTTTCTTTATACTTTAGTTACTTTATTAAGTAACATTAGCTCATTCCTCGTTAAACCAAACCGAAACAATAGTCGTTGGACATAAACCAACTCCAGAACCAACATCAATCCATAGACCAAGACCAAATTTTAAACCCAAATAAAAATCAAACCATTTCCCAACCTATTATTTGTCTTTCTTCTTTACTTAGTCTTATTTTTTTTTCATATAAAAAAAATTAAACTATTAAAATAAACAAAGTCTTAGAGGACACAAACAAAATACTAGTTTTTTTTTTCTTTTTTTTCTTTACTTAGTTTTTTTTTTTCTTATAAAAATAAACTTTAAACTTTAATATGAGAAAAAAAATAACTAAGTAAAAAATAAATATTAGTTTTTTCCTTATTAAGTAAAATAATAACTTTAATATAAATGTAACGTTTCTAAAGAAACCAAACTGTTTCTTTTTTTTTTTATAAATTTTTTTCTAAATTTTTTTGTTACAATTAATTTATTTAAATTTTATTTTGTTAAAGTAAATTTTCTGAAACTAAAATCCAAAACTAAACTAAAAAAAAAACTAAAAAAAAACCAAAACATAACTAATTAAAAAAAACTCATAAAACAAACCAAACCATCCCAACCAACAGCCGCGGGACCCACTGTCCAATTTCGGCCAACTAGGTTTGCGAAAATTGGGCAGTGGGGCCCATGTTTGCCTTTTGCTATACACGTGTTGGCTGCGGTCTGTTTTTCGCCAACTGAGTTGGCGGACTGTTTCTTTATTTTTAATTTAGGTAAACTTGTTTCGTTTGCATTAATTTAATATAAATTAATTTTGTTACAGTAAATTTATGTTTGTTTTTTACTTTTTTTTTAACCAAACATATTTCCCTTACTACATGGACAATAAAGTACATATACTATCATTGAAAGTGCAAATCCAAATCTTCCTCCACTTAGGCATCTCTAACACATTCCTTCAAGGTGTGTATCAGGCTGGCCCGAGCTCAGTGTTGACCGATTTTGACCGGGTCTAGGCCGGCCCAGGCTTGGACTGGAGTGGAGGCGGGCCGGACCTGCCCGGACCAGATGTTTATGTGTGTGGCACGCGGGGGAGGGGGGGAGGCGAATCCAGTCCATACCCGATTTCGATCAGGAGTATGTCTTGTCGAACCGGACTAGGTCCAGTTTAATTAAAAAAATTCCAAAAAAAAAGAAATTTGAGGAAACAAATTTGTTTATTAATGTAATTAAAATTAAAATCTTATATAATATTTTTTTTTGTATTTTGCACATTTTAGTCTTTTGGATCTAAAATTTGTTTGTCCTCACTATCAGTGACAAATAATTTATTAAAAAAAAAGGGGGTGTGTGTGGGGTAGGGGGGGGGGGGGGTGGGGTGATTAACTAATCAAAAAAGCTGAGGGAGAAAAACTATTTTTCTAATATTAAAAAATACTTAAACCTCAACATGATTTACTCCAAAATTGGATGTACAATTTTTACAGCTTTGTGGCAGTGGATAAAGTTGAAACCTCCAGAAAATTACAATTCAGTATCTAAAAAGTTTTTACTTCAATCTTCAGAAATTTGTTACTTTAGTCATCAAAAATTTGTTTGATTCTAAATATTGCAAGAGAGAAAATAATTTATTGTGGTAAATTTGGAGGAATTATGTCCTATTTATTAGAATTTTCGGGTGCCAAATTATCCCAAATATCCTTAAAAAATAGTTCTTATAAGGATATTTTAGTCATTTTCAGTAAAATGTCCACAATATCCTTCAAACGGATTATAAACTAACATAAAATTGGGGATATTTTTGATATTTTGGTAAAAATAACCCCCAAATGGATAATATGGCTGTTAGAATGGTAAATGACCAAAATATCCCTCCAAAGATTTAAAAATAATTAAATGGAGGATATTCTGGTCATTTACCCCCATTTTATATTAATAATGCACAATCAGCCCTGTGGGACTCGTGGCCACGTAGGGGAGGGAGTCAGCCGCCAAGCAGTGGGACCCGCCTCACGTGGTGGGGGAGGGGGGAGGGGGGAGGGTAGGTGGGTTTCGGTTGGGACCGAGCCTGAACCAGTCCTTGATCGGGTCACCGACCGGTACGGTCTAGGCCGGGTCGACCGTATTTTACGGTTTGAATCGGAACGGTTTTTTCGGACGATCGGTCCGGACGGAACCGGACTTTCGAGCCACTTTTCAGAACCTAACCCGAACCCGCAAAGCTAGTGGGCCGGCCCAGACCGGATTTGACCGGCCCGGTTCAGGACAAAGTTCTAAGCCGTCCAACCCAATACACACCTTGACCATTCCTTAAATCACCTATTTGAGAAATTTTTCTCTCCATCCATCCTCAAATTGAAGAAATTTTAGGGATGAGAGAAATTGTTCTCAAATTTGATGAGGAGAGCAAAAAATTCTCAAATTTAAGGATCCACTATTTATGACTATTTTGTCCTATATCATTTAATTGGTAAATATAATTAATATAATAATTATACCTAGATCTTTAAATAAGTATAATATTTATTTATTTTTGTCACTATTAATTTTTTTTTATAGAATTTCAGAGAATTTTGGGAGCATGTACAAAATTACAGAGAATTTTGTTTCTATGTGAGAAATTTTATGTATAAATAATGTATAATAATATAGTATATATATGATTATATTTAAAAATATTGTAAAAAAATACATATATGTAAAAATAAATAATAATTGTTTATTATTTGAGGATAAATGGATTGGAGTTGTAAAATTTTGAGAAAAAAATAATATAAAAAATAGCGTTATAATTTACCAAACATGCCTTTACAAACTAAGGCAAAAAGCCATACGAGAGGCTAGATGGACTGTACTTGTAGTAGAAATCAGAAATTTTGAACTCTGTTATTTTTGCAATTTAACTCTGACTTAATTGTTTCCCAAATTATCAGCTAAAACGTGCAGTTAAGCCTCTTTCCTTTTTGTCTTTTCCTGTTTCCTAAACTTTAAAAAAAAAACAAAAAAAACCACGCCACTATTAAAAACAATCATTTCGAAACAAACCAAATAATATTTCACCATGTGGCCCACACATTCATTACAGTGGTCACCAAATGGATCAATAGTTCTGGTCCTTTTAGACCTATGTATGAATTGGAAGGGGAGGGGATTGAAGTCCAGCAAAGTAGCCGTTGGCAGTGGGTGGATTTATACGACCGTTACAATCTCAGATACGTTACTCTTGAGTTCAAACTCCATTTGACTTTCCCATTAGATCACATTACATTCCTTCTGGAGAGAGAGAGAGAGAGCAGGAAGAATGGTGGCCAAGACTCCGTTGAAGGAGAAGAGGTTGGCAATGGCGCTCAACCCGAACCTAGTCAGAGAAACAATACACAAGGTCTGATGATGATCATCATCGATCGATAGAACTCTTCTTCTTCCTTCTTCTTCTTCTTCTTCTTCTTCTTCTTCTCCTCTTACTTTGATTGGATCGAGTTAATTAATTGTTGTTCATATTTGTCTTGGTTTTGTTGATTACAGATGGACAGGTGCATGGCCCGGCTGCAAGAGCTCCAGTACACGGTGGCCGGCGGCACGAAGGAGATCTCCGGCGTCCGGCTCAGCCCCAGGAGCACCCGAGCCTATCTCAGGACCAGCCTCCGGTGCAAACAAGAGACCTTAAGGTACCAAAATCAAGCCAATCCTGACCTCAAAATCATGCTTTCCTTCGGTTCCAGTAATCAGGTCCTTCGTTTCTGAGGGAGTGCAAGATGGATGATCGCACAACGGAATGCTCCAATTTTTTTAACTTTCGTATATATTACTGAGGCTCAATTTCGAGTTGATACCATAAATCTTGTAATAATGCTAAGTTTACTACCAATTGCTTACAACCCTCTCACCCTCCTGCTATGTGGGTCACTCCTAGCCCCACCTCTCCCCCAACGAACGACCGTCACGTGACGTTCCAGCCACGTGACGACCATCCGGACAGCCACCGGATCCCACCTCTTCCCCCTCCTCCAATGGACGACCGCCACGTGGAGTGGGCGCCGCGTGGCGGTTGTAAGCATAAGATTGTAGGCATAGCACCACCATAAATCTTGGAGTGCTGCTATTTGGCCCGCAGAATGGGTGTGACCACCACTGGCCCACGCCACGTGGCAGTCTCCCATTGGAGGGCTGGCCCGGATTTTAAAGGAATGGACCCGGTGCTAGCAGGGAGCCAATAGGTGGCCGTCACATGGCGCGGATCAGTGACGTTCACGTCCATCCTGGAGAGAAGATAACATTTCCGTAAACCTTAATATCACACAAATCAATATCCTTAACTATTGAGTATTTTTAAATTGATAACCTCAAGTCTATGGTTTTTTTTTTTTTTTAATTTTTTCGTTTCAAGAAACATTAATATATTTTTTTGACAAAATTATCCTTTCCTTCTTGCTACCACCGTCGTTGTCCGATGCCGCCACCGCTGACGCCGTCGCTATCGCCGTCGTCGTTACCGTCGCTGTCGTCGTTGGAGAGAGAGAGGAGAGAGAAAATGGAGTGTATTTTTGTCCTTTAGAATTTTTTTTAACACTATTAAGATATTAAGTTATAAAATTATAAAAATTATTAAGTTGTGTAATATTAAAATTTAGGATACCAAAGAACTAAAGAGAGAAGGTCATTCTTGCAGAGAATCCTTAGAATGTTGTGTTTATTGTATTTAGGATCAATGCCGCGGCTCGGAAATCGCCGCCGGGGAAGAAGCATCATCAAGGAAGTACGAACTGCACGGGAGAGTGGCGGCGGATGTCGCTTCCGGCAATGCTACTGGGAGAAACGGTGTCGGAGGTCCTGCAGGCCAGTCGGTTTGCGAAAGACATCGTTGCTGCCGCCGCGGCCGCAGAAAAGTCTACCGGCAACGACCCCAAAACTCCGGACACCACCGTCCGTAGGCGCAGCAGCAGGAAAGTGCACTGCGAGAGCACCGAGCTGAAAGCGAGGCGGACGAAGGAGAAGAAGCAAGCCCGTTGTTCGGAAGCGAACTCTCCGCCCCGCCTCCCGAGGGCCCGGTCCCGTATCGTCTTCAAGCCGAGCTCGCCGCCGCTCAGGATCAGCAATGCCCGTCCCGGGCCGGTTGCGGTGCTCGTCTCTCCGAAGAACAGGCCGTGGGCTAAGAAGAAGACCGTCCTATTCCCCAATCCTCTCTTCCTCTCCTCCTCCTCTTCGCCTACGCCATCGACCCGACACACTAAGTTCTACAAGACTCGGTCCCCGATGATCGACAGGACCGCCACCACGGCCCAGCAGAAGACGGCACGGCCGCCGCATAAGTTCCTGGTCAAGTCGCCTTCGTCGTCGTCTCTCAAGTCGCAGTTCAAGAGCAAGAAGGCGGTGCCGGCGGCCCCGATAGTGTTCAGTCCGGTTGCGGAGAAGAAAGCGCTGCGGCGGTGCTCCTTCTCGCCGGCCAGGCTGGCCAGCAGGTTGGTGTCTCCCCTCAAGAGTGCCAGGATGTCGTTCCAGAAGAACAGCAGCAGCAGTGGGAAGAAGAAGAAGACGATGATGAGTGGGCTGAAGCAGAGGCCTAGCTGAAGCTTCACTACACCTGTGAAGAAGATGACGAGTATGAAATTTGTTTCTAATAATAACTTGAGATTCTGAACCTCCAATGAGGGGATTGGATTCAGCAGACGGAGAGAAAAATATGTACAAATCGACCAATTTCTTACATTTTTTTCCCCATAGGATCAGATTTGTTTCTGACATACAAAATTGGTTGATCTTTGCTTCCTAGTAATATTATAAAAAAAATTATTCTACATAAAATATTTTTAAATAAATTAACTAAAACAAAAGTAATTTAAAAAAAATTTCAAGTTACTAAAACTTTCGCCATTCCAGATGACAAAAATATAATATATATATATATATATATATATATATATATATATATATATATATTATTTTATTTATTTTAAATTATATATATTATTTTATTTTATTTTAATTTTTCAATATTTTTCTCAACTCAGTTGGGTCCAAATTTTTATCAACTCAGTTGGCGAAAATATGGCTATCGATTTTTTTTTGGTTTTCTTTCCGTTGGTTTTTTTGTTTTGGGTTTATTTTCTTTGTTCTTTTGTGTTTTTTTTTGTTGTTTTTAAATATTTTTGTAAATAAATTAGAAAAAAACGAAATTTAACATCCAAAATAAAATATGCAGTATTGAATATCCAAAAAATTTAAAAATTTTTGCCGTAAGAAAATTAAGTTTGTCGTCGAGCAAACTTCGTTTTTTGGATGTGTAATGAAAAAATGGAGCCAAGGTCTTATACCTCTTCCCGGTAACTACAAGTGTCACTCGAGTTCGATTACGTGACAAGTAACTTGAAATGTTACGTCGGACATCTAAATAAAAAAAGTTACTTGTCACGCCTATTATGTTTGAGTGATGACTTCAAAAGTGTTGAAAACGAAACGCGAAAACTGTTTTTCAAACCAGAAATAAGCAAAACGCACAAACAAAAAAAATACCAAACACAAATCACAGACGCAGATATTTTTACGTGAAAAATCCAGATGGAAAAATCTACGGGACGATCGGAGTCTAACCTTGAAGAACCTCCACTAATGTAATAAAGAGATTACACCCTCTACAAGTTTCTAACCGATCCAACACAGATCACCACAACTCTTTGGAACAGAAAATAGATTACAACCATGAAGAAAAAAGACAATGAGAATACACAAAATTGATCTTATCCGAAACGGCCTCCAATCCATCTTTCTCCTCTCCAAAGTTGCAATGGCACTCTTGCAACATTTTTTCCTCCCTTTTTTTTTCTCATGTTGTTGTATATTGCATGAGCCTTTATATAAACCCTTGCATGATTAGGGTTTCCATATGAAAATATATATATGTAAGCCAAAAATATTTATGAAAATCCAATTATATTCAATCATATATTTAATGAAAATTAAATCATTAATTGACTTGCCATAAATTAAAAATTCAATTATATGGAAAGTTAATAAATGGAAGATCCAATCATAAATATATAATTAAAGTCAAAGATAGAAATCCAATATAATATTTGATTACTATAAATGTTCCAATACACGTCGCTCAATACACTTTTCGAGCTTTTTCGACACACGGATGACGCTCGTCGCACTCTGGGGTATTCTCCATGTAGGTTGGGAACCCCACCCACTCCAACAAAGCTTCCCCTTCACAAATATGTGGAGGGGGTCATCATCTCGACGATCCACCTACAATACTCAAACTTTTTTCCTTGGAAGAATCTTTGTGAACATGTTTGCTCCGTTGTCATCTGTATGAACATTCTCAAGTACCGCTTCCTTCTTTTTCACAACATCCTGTATCCAATGATACCGGGTCTCAATGTGCTTGGACCGGCTATGAAATGTCTGGTTCTTCACAAGGTGAATAGTACTCTGACTATCGCAAAGCAAATGATACTGCTCTTGCTTTAGCCCAATTTTCTGCAACAGCTTCTTCATCCACAACAACTCCTTACAAGCCTCTGTCGCCGCAATGTACTCTGCCTCTGTCGTCGACAAGGTAATACACTTCTACAACCGCGACAGCTATGATACTGCTCCAACAGCAAACATCATCACATGGCTCGAAGTCGATCGTCTCGTGTCTACATCTTCAGCCATATCAGGGTCGGTACCCAACCAACTTTGGCTCGTCCCCACCAAAAGAAAGTCTCCAATCGGCAGTGCCCTAAAGATATCGTAGAATCCACTTGACCCTACTCCAATGTACCCTTCAAGGATTGGAAGTATACCGGCTACCTATGCCAACTGCGTGAACGATGTCTGGCCTCGTACACACCATAGCATATATTGTTGGTTAAATTCCTAAATAATGCAAATAGGAAGATGTAAAATTAAAGACAAAAAATAGTATATGATTCGAGGCACGTTACACGCTGTCCTTAGAATAGAATTTTGTCCCACGAACAATGCAGTGGGTTCCTGGCGATCTATCCCCGAGATACAACGAATCCTTCGATTCACTTCACCGTGCACCCGGTGGCGAATCCCACGAACGATCACAACCTTGCCCGAAAAATAGAGATTGGACGGAGGAGTTTTTGGAGGAATTTTGGTTCTGGTGTTTTTCTTTTCTTTTTCGTCTCTGTGAGATTGTTCTTTCGTCCAAACAGAGAGCGAGAGAGAGAAAAGAAAAAACCGATTTCTGTTTTTCAGATCTCAGGATCGTGTCCTGAATATATCTCTCACGTAACCTTTCCCACTTTTTTCGTAACGGGATTACGTGAGAACAGTTCCACGGAAGGCCAGCAACCCACCAGACCAAATCAACGAAAATAAAAAATAAAATAAAATAAGTTATGAAATTACCTTTGTACCCGTGTCCGTTCCGCGGTACGCAAGCGTGCAAAGTGCTAAGTGCGCGAATAATAAATACGTAAAAACGCACATTAAATTGCGTACCCGCTCGCGGATTGGATGAGATCAAGCCCATCCTCTACAAAGCCCACTTACCCACTAAGAAGGGTAAAGCAATATATGGAAAGGAGAATGACTTCTCCTTTCCCATGTGGGACTAAAAGAAAGGAGTTGCTTTATTAAATCATATGGTTTAAATAAATCTAACAATCCCCCACATGATTCAACAAAAGAAAAAAAGAAGTATAGCACGATAGGACATATAGGAAGGAAAACAAGATATGAGCAATCACACTGTGTATCAGAGGAAGGTGTCTTCCGGACTTGAACCTCCCCTTAGTGTTATACATCTCATCTATACAGACCCAAAGTGACTTAAGTCTTGAACTTAGGATCTTACTTGTACAGACTCAACATACACACAAATACATTGTAGGCATTTGATCATATCAACAGTTGTGCACTTTTCGGCCATGTGCTATCTCGATTTCTTAAGAGCTCTAGAGAACAGCCCGAGTTTCCATAGAAAGCGGCCCCACTTTCACTCTTAAATAGATGAATCTTTCTAGGTATTCTGCAATTTATATACCCTGCTTTACAAGCCACAGATTCATTGAGATTTTATAATCACCCTTTTATTTATTGTAGATCAACACTATACATTAGAGGAATGGTTCTTTACAATTACTATCATATAGTGTTTCCAGTCACACATCAATTTTTTTTGTTACCCATTGAACATTTTCTTGGTGCTTCCAATCAAAGGTTGGGTTGCCTTAGAGGTGACTCAATCTATGGGCTTTAACCCCATTCCTCTTGCCGTCTCCAAAACAAGTCTCCTTGAGAGCCCTTTAGTTAGAGGATCTGCTAGATTGTTCTTTGATCTGACGAAGTCAATTGTAATTACTCCACTGGATCGCAATTGCTTCACCCGATTGTATCTCAGACGTATATGTCTGGATTTTCCATTATAACTTGTCCTTTGAGCCTTTGCTATTGCAGCTTGGCTGTCACAGTGTACAGGGATAGCATGAACTGGTTTGCTCCACAGAGGAATATCCGTTACCAGATTCCTAAGCCAGTCTGCTTCCTCACTGGTGAGGTCAAGAGCTATAAATTCTGCCTCCATAGTAGATCTAGAAATACAGGTCTGCCTGGTAGAGTTCCACGCAACAGCAGCTCCACCCAATGTGAATACATATCCACTTGTGACTTTGGTCTCATCTGTATCGGAGATCCAGTTCGCATCAGTATACCCTTCTAATACAGATGGGTATCCTCCATAGAATAATCCATAGGATATCGTGCCCTTTAGGTATCTCATTACCCGTTCCAAGATAGTCCAATGTGAACTATTCGGATTGCTAGTATACCGACTAAGCTTTCCTACTGCATAGGAAATATCAGGTCTGGTACGATTAGCAATATAGCTCAGGCATCCGATTTGCTGAGAATACTTCAACTGAGCCACACTGTCTTCTTTATACTTCTTTAACCTGATACTTGCATCATATGGAGTGCTTACAGGTTTAGAATCAAAATCGTTAAATCTTTTTAGTACCTTTTCTATATAGTGAGATTGGGAGATACCAATTCCCTCAGAAGTGCGACTTAATTTAAGTCTTAAAATTATATCAGTAGGTCCTAAATCTTTTATATCAAAATTTTGAGACAGAAATGACTTGATATCATAAATAATATCCATGTCAGTACCAAAAATAAGAATATCATCAACATACAGGCATAATATTACACAAGAGTTATCAATAGTTTTGCTATATACACATTTATCAGAATCATTAATAGCAAAACCATATGATAGAATTACCTTGTCAAATTTATCATGCCATTGCTTTGGCGCTTGTTTCAGCCCATATAGAGATTTAATTAATTTGCATACCTTGCGTTCTTTCCCTGGAACAACAAACCCTTTAGGTTATTCCATATAGATCTCTTCCTGTAAATCTCCATTCAGAAATGCAGTTTTTACATCCATTTGATGAATAAACAGTTTATGAACAGATGCAATGGCTATTAACATTCTAATTGTAGCAATTCTTATAACAAGAGAGTAAGTGTCAAAAAAGTCTACCCCTTCTCTTTGTTTGAACCCTTTAGCCACTAACCTGGCTGTGAATTTCTCAATAGACCCATCAGGTCTTAACTTCTTTCTGAAGATTCGTTTGCAACCTATTGGTTTGCAACCTGCAGGAAGGTTAACCAAATCTCAAGTTCTATTTTATATAATAGAATCCATTTCACTATTTATGGCCTCTTTCCAAAATAAGGAATCAACTGAGGACATAGCCCCTTGATAAGATATAGGATCCTCTTCAATGAGGTAGGCGAAAAAACCTTCACCTAGGTTTGGTTCTCGTCTTGTTCTTTTACTTCTCCTAGGTTCTACTAGGGTAATCTTCTCTGGTTGTGAACTAGAGGTTACAACAGGGACTTGTGTAGAAATAGAAGAACTAGAAATTCTATTTTTCAATGGAAAAATATTTTCAAAAAATGTAGCATCCCTAGATTCCATGACAGTGTTAGCATCAATACCATTTACCTCACTCTTAATTACAAGAAATATAAGCAGTACTATTTTTGGCATATCCCAAAAATACACAATCTACGATTTTTGGTCCCAATTTTCTTTTCTTGGTAGGGGGACAGAAATTTTAGCAAGGCACCCCCACACTTTGAAATATTTTAAAGATGACTTTCTACCTCTCCAAAGTTCATAAGGGGTCTTATCAGTCTTTTTGAAAGGACTTTATTTAAGATATGACATGCAGAAAGAAGGGCTTCTCCCCCACAAATAATCAGATAAACCAGAGCTACCTAACATAGCATTAATCATATTAAGAAATGTTCTATTTTTCCTTTCTGCTACCCCATTCTGTTGAGGAGCATAAGGAGCAGTTACCTAATGTATAATGCCATGCAATTCACAAAAGGAGTCAAACTCGGCAGAGGTGTATTCACCCACACGATCAGACCTAAGAAGTTTAATTTTTTTCTCAAGTGGTTTTCTACTTCAGCTTTAAAAGATACAAACTTACTGAAGCTTCATCTTTAGTTCTAAGCAAGTAAACATGACAGTATTTTGAATAATCATCTATAAATATAATAAAATACCGTTTACCATTACGAGTGAGAATACCGTTCAATTCACAGATATCGCTGTGAATAAACTCCAATAGCTGAGAACTCCTTTCAACAGAATGAAAGGATTTTCTGGGCTGTTTGGCTTGTGTACATATCTCACATTTTCCATTCCTGCTCATGTCAATCTTAGGAATCAATTGTAACTTAGACATTCTCTTTAAAGAGTTAAAATTGACATATCCCAAACGACCATGCCAAACATCACAACTATCAGTATTATAAAAAAGAGCATTTGAATCAGAAGTAGAAGTAGATGCAATATTATTTAAACATGAATTTAATGTACTGCAAGGCATGTCCACAGAAAGTTTAAACAGGCCCCCACATACATAGCCTTTCCTAATAAAGTTACCGTTCAGGGAGATTACAACTCGATCAGATTCAAATACCAGTTTGTAACCATGTTTATTTAGCAAATAACCAGAAATTAAGTTCTTGTTTACGTCCGGTACGTGCTGCACATTATGCAAAGGGAGAATCTTGCCCGAAGACAACTTGAGGTTCACTCTTCCCTTTCCATGCACTCTGGCAGCACTCGAGTTTCCCATAGTTACTGATTCGCCTTCCTCAGCCTGTCGGTAGGAGGAAAAAGAATCAATATTAGGGCATACATGGACATTTGCCCCTGTATCAACCCACTATTCAGTAGGCTGATACGATGACTCAAAAACAGAACATACAGTTACAAACCTCTGATCATCGGTACCGATAGATTCGGTCCCGGCTATGATAACATGAGCCTGTGGAACAACAGTAGCGTCTGCAGGAGTTCGACGATCAGGATTCTCAAATCCCTGACCCTTCTTCCTGTGGCGGCATTACCTAGCAAAGTGACCAGGCTTACCACAGTTGTAACATTCCCGCTTAGGTCTGTTGTCTTTCCCAATCACAGCTCTTGGCTTAAGAAACTGTTTCTTTGCAGGGTTCCTGTTCTGGGGGTTGTTCCTCTGTTGATAGGGTTGGCCCCTAGACTTTCCCTTGGTTTCAACAATGTGTAATTTTGCCTCGAATTCAGTACTAAGAGGTTCCTTGTCTCTAGTTCTACCTTCTTCCTCAATGCATAAGGACACAAATAGGTCGTCTAAAGACATGGGTTCCTTATTATGTTTTAGTTTTAAACCAAATTTCTTCCAAGATGGGGAAAGTTTATTAATGAAGGCAGCAATTAGAAACTTATCAGCAAATGGCATATCTTTCTGAGACATCTCGTGTATGATAGTTTGAAGGGTATTAGTCTGTTCAACAACAGACTTCTCATCTACCATTTAAAACTCTAAAAATCTGTCAATAATGTAAATCTCAGAATCCGCTCCTTCATTGGAGAATTTTTTATCGAGAGCTTCCCAAAGCTCTCTGGACGTAGAGGTAGTGCAGTATATATCATAGAGGGTGTCAGAAAGACAACTGAGAATTTTACCGTGACAGATAAAGTCTGTCTCGTTGTAGGACTCTAATTCGTAGGTCCTGGCAGGTTCGTGTAAGTCAAGTTGGATTTCTGGTTCTTTAAGAACCTTAACCAGTTTCAAGCAAGTCAGCCAGTAGGTCATCCTACGCTGCCATCTCTTAAAATTCAAGCCATCAAACTTCTCCGGTTTGGAGGAGTTATGAATGTTCGTGGTCAGTTCTTCTACGGTGTTCATCATGTAGATAGGAATTTTTTTTCAACCAGAAAATAGAAAGTAGACAGAAGCTACGAAAATTTCTATTCTAAGATTGTTGGTTAAATTCCTAAATAATGCAAATAAGAAGATATAAAATTAAAGACAAGAAATAGTATAGGATTCGAGACACGTTACACGCTGTCCTTAGAATAGAATTTTGTCCCACGAACAGTGCAGTGGGTTCCTGGCGATCTATCCCCGAGATACAACGAATCCTTCGATTCACTTCACCGTGCACCCGGTGGCGAATCCCACGAACGATCACAACCTTGCCCGAAAAATAGAGATTGGACGGAGGAGTTTTTGGAGGAATTTTGGTTCTGGTGTTTTTTTTTTCTTTTTCGTCTCTGTGAGATTGTTCTTTCGTCCGAAAAGAGAGCGAGAGAGAGAAAAGAAAAAACCGATTTCTGTTTTTCAGATCTCAGGATCGTGTCCTGGATATATCTCTCACGTAACATTTCCCATTTTTTCCGTAACGGGATTACGTGAGAACAGTTCCGTGGAAGACCAGCAACCCACCAGACCAAATCAACGAAAATAAAAAATAAAATAAAATAAGTTATGAAATTATCTTTGTACCCGTGTCCGTTTTGCGGCGCGCAAGCGTGCAAAGTGCTAAGTGCGCGAATAATAAACGCTTAAAAACGCACATTAAATCGTGCACCCGCTCGCGGGTTGGATGAGATCAAGCCCATCCCCTACAAAGCCCACTTACCCACTAAGATATAAAACCCCTAATTCTGAAAACCATATTTTTTATTATTTTATTATTATTTATGATAATCTAAATAGAGAAATAGATTTTATTATGAGGTATTGAGCATTTAGAGGATTTATAGAACCATTATAAATTTTTCCTAATTTATTCCATATAGGAGACTCGTTGGACAGTTGCTACCTTATCCGTATACCCCAATACACTTTCCAGATTTCCTATGTATAAATATACATATAGATATAGATATTATTAATAAGGAAAAAAAAAAGAAAAGAAAATAGAATTTTCTATTGGATCAAACCCGCAACCCGTTAAACCACACTTCCGCGCGTAAAATAAGGAAATAGCGGTAGCAGCTCACCACACCGCGTATACTTCTCCGTGCGTAAATATCAACAGCAATAACAAAACCACCGTGCATAAACCACAGCAGCAGCAGTATCAAACCACCGCTTATTTTATCCCGCGTAAACTTTTCCTTTCTCTACGCGTAAAACCCAAAACCATAACCATTAGGAGAAGAAAATATCAGCAGCAGAAGCAAAACTCAACTTTGCTTTGCTTTCCTATACGTGTAAACTTCTCATTCCACCACTCCTTAAAAATCTTCTCAACCGCACACCTAAACCAATAAAAGAAAAACAACAGTGGCAATAGTTTCTTAACCATTAAGTAAATTCCACCGCCTCATTATTCCTATATATAATTACAACTCTCTAAAAACCTAACCCACTTCTTCTTACTACAACTTAACAGTATTGGACGTGCACTATACAGAACTTTTTGCTTGGCAAGTATACCTTGCCATTGTACAATTATTTACATTCCAGTTGATACATGCATGTTTAATTCTGCCTATATATAGATATTTATTTTGTAGATTGGACCTATTTATGAGACCACCCAGTTTTAGGGAGCATCAGTAGGACCATTGATTGGGACACAGTTGCTACACGATTTGTGAGTCTCATATAGACCTCGGACTACGTATCGGGTTGGCTTCCTGTACGTAAGTGCTGTGCGTTAGGGGTAACTGTTGATTAAAACTTTGTATGCTAGTAGACCTGGCAGTTATTTAGAGGATCTATCATTTCATGGATATGGCATGCTTAGAGCATGGGGTGGGGAGAACAATAAGTAAAACATTTGGGCTCCTTTGCACTTTTTCCTGTACGCCCGGATTCTCCACCGGGGAAACGGGTGATGATGACCACTATATATTACTGGCGGCCTCTACCGTTCAAAAGACGACATGCTTTGAGGCCCCTGATTCTCCGAGAAAATCATGCCAATCCCATATTTTAGCCAGATAGCCCACTTGGTGGAAAGTTGTTCTCAAACTACATTCACTTAGACGGTTAGGCGAACCATTGGATGTTTATATTTCAGTACTTATTGGCATGTTTTTATGTATCTTGTTACGTCCCTCTGAGGACCTGGTCCCTTTCCAGATATGGACGAGCAGGAGTAACCACAGGAGTACGGACCGGGACCTGACTCCACTTACCAGGATGAGAAGATTTTACCCTCAGAATATCTGTGATTTATTGACGTTGTTTAGATATTTTTCTACTTCAGTATAGTCGCTTTGTAGTAGATTTGTTTCCACCCGACTATCAGACTTGATACTATCTTTGATATCCAGTTATTATCCAGCTCTTTATTTTCTACTGATTATTTGTGCTGTGGATGAGATCTAGATTGCATGTGACTTGTTGTGACAGTCTATTACCACTGGTGGATTGGATATTCATAAACAGCGTACGTGTGTATATGGTTTCCATATATTGGAGTTCATATACATACGGCTGTGTGTGTTACGTACTCCTAGTCCTACGTATTTTGGGACTGGGGTGTGACATGTTTTTGGTGGTGGCCCATGCAGGTCGCGAATATATTGTCTTGGTTACGTAACTGAACCAAACAAGCCTGTGTTTAGGAATAAAGAATAAGGATCTTATCTACACTTGACTAAAACCTCATTCTTCCTTAAGTTTTACGCCAAAAACCCTTTACCCCTGTTGGCGTAAAAAGCCAACTGACTGTCTGGTTAGCATAAAAAGCCAAAGCTATGATTACCTACTTAAGTTACAGAAGATTTTCTATTTTACGCTGTAGTTAAGTCTGCTTTACGCTGCAGTTATAATAACTGCTAAACCATGTTCCCTTAGTCTTTCTAATCTGCGTATAACACGTTATACAAATCACGTAGGTAACTGTCCCTGCATAAAACATGATGATTCCTGAACCCAGCGTAAATAGCTTGATTAGGCGTAGCGAGCGTATTATCACAGTCTTTGCTTTAGTTTTCTCAGTCATGACCAATTAAGAACCAAATCTCGTGCATTAAATGCAAAGATATACCTCGAGCCCTGTGCAGAAATAGCTTTTGACTTAGCGTCTAATTTTGTTTTATCTTGAGCGTAAAACTCATTCCTGTAGATAGCGTATTCAGAAGCCTTAAACTTTTCTTCCTCATTGGAAGCGTAAAAATGACTTTGTATTAAATATATTACTAAACGACAACCTGGGACTCTGTGCAAAATTATCATCACAACCGTACTCTCGATCATCGTACAGTACTTTTGTCAGATGTCAGGATCACTGATTTGACTGACAAATTCGTCCGAGGAAAAACAAAAAGATCCTCGAACAACTTTACGCTACAACGTATGTTAGACTTTACGCACAAAAACTTTTACGCAGACTTTTTCCCAGACAGTTCTGAAGCCCTATTTTACACAAACAGTTTTGAAGCTCTACTTTGCTGACTTCTTTGAGTCTCTGTTTTTACACAGACAACTCTAAAACCTTACCTTACGCTTCTCTGCTTTATGCGGATATTTCTGAACCCATGTTTTACGCCAACAATTTTACATCTCTGTTTGATTCCTGAACTTCTTCTAAACGTGGTGTACATCACCTGCAGAGAGATGGATATGCAGAAGGGATGTACTGTTGTCGATGGTGACACAACCCCTAGAGTCAATAATCAGACTCAAGAAGGAACCTCAACGAACCCTAGACTTTCAGGACCAGATGGACAAATTCATAATCCAGTTCCATCTGACTTTCCTGTTCCACCAAATGGGAACCTTCCAGTATCATCGACACCACAGGATGGTCAGGCTCAACTGTTCCAATTCTTCCAGATAATAATGAAGGAACAGCAACAACAGGCCGCCACACTAGCTGCAGAGCAGAGACAACAAGCAGCAGAACAGAGACAAGAGTTCCTAGCAGCACTTGAAAGGATGACTGCAAAGACTACTGTGCCAGCTCAAGCACTAGCTCTAGAACCTCGAACTAGAGTTGGTTCGGTGAAAGACTTTGTACAAATGGGTCCAAGGCCATACAAAGGCATTGAGAGCCCAGAAGAAACTACCAACTGGATCACTCACACTCGGAAATTATTTGAAGCATCGCAGCTACCTACAGAGCTGTGGATGACAGGTGTGAGAACGCTTCTAGATGGTAATGCTCTTCACTGGTGGAAATCCATGGAGCGCCAGTTGGGCACATACCTGACATGGAAATAATTCTTGGAGTGCTTTGAAAGGAAGTACTTCCCAGACACCGTCAGAGATGCATTATATGATCAGTTTCTCCACCTGGAGCAGGGGAATCGAACAGTGGACGAGTATGATGCTGAGTTTAGTCGCCTTAGCAAATATGGCACTGCTTTGATAACAGATGACTTGGCCAAGGCTAAGAGGTTTCATCGTGGACTGACTAAAGAGATCCAACACTATACTAGCTCCCAGTCCCGAATCTCTTATGCCGAGTTACTGACAGAAGCCAGATTGCAAGAAACCATCAGCAAGGAAAAAGGAAGTCAGCTGAGAACGCAACAAGGACCGGCAAGGACACAATAAGGAGGACCTATTAGACGTCCTTTAGCTCAGCAACAGCAGTACCAACACAGAGCAGGACCGTACAAGATCACAGAGAAACCCCAATGCAATTATTGTGGGAGACGCGGGCACATCTCAAGGGACTGTCGGGTCCGTTTGGGACAATGTATGAGATGTGGTTCCGGACAACATATGTTGAAGGACTGTCCTATGCAACAAGCATCGACACTTCCACCGCCAACACAGAGGCTAGCACTTCCAGCACCCAAGCTAGCTCAGCAAATGATGAGACCAGGAGCACCTCGACCTCCAGCAGCAGGGGGATTTCAGCGAGGACCACCACTACCTACCCAGGAGGATCAGTACCTGAGAACTAGTCATGGACAACCATAGAGGAACGGACAAGCTTTTGCAATGGAAGTGGATGATATAAATCAGGAGATTGATGTCATATTAGGTATCACTCTTGCTTTTACTTTTCCTGCTACGACATTGTTTGATACTGGAGCCACCCACTCATTCATATCATCTAGTTTTATTGCCAAACACAACATTACCTCTACACCTTTACCTAGTTATATTAGAATTCTTACCGGGGGAGGAGTTGTACCTATTAGTAGAATTTGTAGATCGTGTCCTATAGTGGTACGTGGCAGAGAGATGAATGCCCGACTCTTAGTCCTTCCTATGCCGACTTTTGATATTGTGCTCGAAATGGACTGGCTAAGCAAGTACCACGCTTTCTTCGATTGCTTTGGAGGAAGCATTCTTTTCAAAGTACCAGGCCAGCCTGAACTTGAGTTTGCACGAGGATCCACCGAAATCCTTGATGGTATGCAGCTGGCGATGGACGATGTTGTCTATCATCCTATTATTTCAGAATTCCCAGACGTCTTTCCAGATGAATTACCAGGACTACCCCCAGATAGAGACGTAGAATTTTTAATTGAATTAACACCGGGTGCAGCACCCATAGCATCACATGTTTATAGACTAGCAAAGAAGGAGATGGATGAACTAAAGACACAATTAAAAGAACTAGAAGAAAAATGTTTCATCCGACCAAGTGCATCACCCTGGGGAGCCCCAGTGTTATTTGTGCCAAAGAAGGATGGGTCGGTGCGTATTTGCATTGGCTATAGAGTATTGAATGCAGTGACAGTGAAGAATAAATATCCACTGCCACGTATTGATGACCTATTTGATCAACTTAGTGGAGCCAAGATGTTCTCAAAGATAGATTTAAGATCGGGATATCACCAGGTAAAAGTACGAAAGGAGGACATCCCGAAGACCGTATTCCGAACAAGATATGGGCATTACGTGTTTTTGGTCATGCCATTTGGATTGACCAATGCTCCAGCTATCTTTATGGACTTAATGCATCGAGTCTTCCACCAGTATTTGGACCAGTTCGTGGTCGTCTTCATAGATGATATACTTGTCTATTCAAAGCACCACGAGGAACACAAGAAGCACTTACGAATTGTTCTAGAGACCTTGAGAAGAGAGCAGTTATATGCGATACTCAGTAAATGTGAGTTCTTCTTGGACAAAGTTTCATTTCTTGGACATGTCGTTACAAGAGATGGTATTTCTGTTGATCCAGAAAAGATCTCGGCAGTTGAGACATGGCCTGTTCCTAAATCAGCAGTGGAAGTGAGAAGTTTCCTTGGACTTGCGGGATATTACCGACGGTTCATGGAGAACTTCTCAAGAATAGCAACACCTATGACTCGGTTGACATGCAAAGATCAAGAGTTCATATGGACCAACGAGTGTCAAGCCACTTTCGAGGAATTAAAGAAGCGACTGACTACAGCACCAGTATTAACTATTCCATCAGGATCAGGAGGCTATGTGATCTACAGTGACGCATCAGGAAAATGTTTGGGATGCGTATTGATGCAACATGGCAAGGTGATTGCATATGCATCTAGGCATTTACGAGTACATGAGAAGAATTATCTAACTCATGACTTGGAACTTGCAGCCGTTGTATTTTCTCTAAAGCTATGGAGACATTACTTATATGGGGAACGAGTGAAAATATATACAGACCACAAAAGTCTCAAGTATGTCTTCGCACAAAAGGAGTTAAATATGAGACAACGTCGATGGCTCGAGTTGATGAAAGATTTTGAGATAGAGCTACATTATCATCCAAGCAAGGCTAACATTGTATCAGACGCATTAAGCCGGAAGCCAACAATTTACTTCTTGACAGCACAGAAAGAATTATTGAAGGACTTGCAATGTCTTGGCATTGAAGTGATATTACCCGGAGCAGACGGAACACTAGCCAACTTACAAGTACAATCATCACTAGTAGGGAGAATCAAGGCAACATTGCCTACAGACGCCAGATTTAGAAGATTAAAGGAAAGAACAGAGGCCGGGGAGCAGACATGACTGTGCATCCATGATGATGGGACATTACGATGTGGTGATCGTCTTTATGTTCCAAATGGGGAAATTCGACAGGAGCTAATGACAAAAGCACATAGTTCAATATATTCTATTCATCCTGGGGGCACCAAAATATATTGTGACTTAAGATAATATTTTTGGTGGCATGGAATGAAAAGAGAGATAGCTCGCTTTGTAGCTAAATGTTTAATATGTCAGCAAGTAAAGGCGGAGCACCAGAGAACATCAGGGTTATTGCAACCACTCCCGATTCCAGAGTGGAAGTGGGAACACATTACTATGGACTTCGTCACGGGTTTTCCCAGGAGTCCCAGTGGAAGGGATGTGGTAAGGGTAATAGTGGACCGACTCACCAAGTCAGCCCATTTCTTACCTTTCAGAGTTGGCCAATCTACAGAAGCTTTAGCTGACTTATATATGAGACAGATCGTAAGATTGTACGGCGTACCAGTCAGCATTGTGTCAGACAGAGATTCACACTTTACATCAAATTTTTGGAGAAGCATGCAAGAAAGCCTTGGAACTCGTCTGAAATTCAGTACATCTTATCATCCACAAACAGATGGGCAGTCAGAACGTACTATTCAGACATTAGAGGATATGTTGAGGGCTTGTATGTTGGACTTTGGAGGGTCATGGGAGGACCACCTACATCTTGTGGAATTTTTTTACAATAATAGCTATCAGACAAGCATTCAGATTGCTCCGTTTGAAGCATTGTATGGAAAAAAATGTAGGTCTCTTGTATGTTAGAGTGACGTGGGAGAACGTCAGGGACTAGAGTTAGTAATCAACACCGTAGAGACAGTTAAAAAGATACAAGGACACTTGCGAGCAGCGCAAGACAGGCAGAAACAATGGGCAGACCTTCATCGTCGTCCCTTGGAGTTTAAAGAGGGAGATCATGTCTTCTTAAGGATATCACCTAACAGAGGCACCATCCGATTCGGAGGGCACGACAAGTTGAGTGCAAGGTATATTGGACCATTTGACGTGCTAGAGAGAGTAGGAGAAGTAGCGTATCGACTTGCACTACCACCTTCACTTGAGGGAGTACATGACGTATTCCATGTATCAGAGCTCAGGCGATATGTGGCAGACAGAAGTCATGTTCTCGACCATTCAGAAATTACCATTGGGCCGAGCTTATCATATCAAGAGCAACCCGTGGGAATCCTTGATCATAGAGAGAAAGTATTGAGAAATCAGTCTATTCCCTTGGTCCGCGTAGCATGGAAGCATGGTTCGCTAGGAGAATCTTCTTGGGAGCGCGAGGATGACATGCGCCAACGTTTTTCGAACCTATTCATTGACCAAGGTATAAATTTAACTTTGTTAATATTATACCTATACCATCCTTAACTTCTACCATGGCTTAGTTTTAATTTCGAGGACGAAATTTTATAAGTTGGGTAGAATATAAAACCCCTAATTCTGAAAACCGTATTTTTTATTATTTTATTATTATTTATGATAATCTAAATAGAGAAATAGATTTTATTCTGAGGTATTGAGCATTTAGAGGATTTATAGAGCCATTATAAATTTTTTCTAATTTATTCCATGTAGGAGACCCGTTGGACAGTTGCTACCTTATCCGTATACCCAAATACACTTTCCAGATTTCCTATATATAAATATACATATATATATATAGATATTATTAATAAGGAAAAAGAAAAGAAAATAGAATTTTCTATTGGATCAAACCCGCAACCCGTAAAACCACACTTTCGCGCATAAAATAAGGAAATAGTAGCAGCAGCTCACACCGCGTATACTTTTTCGCGTGTAAATATCAACAGCAATAACAAAACCACCGCGCGTAAACCACAGCAGCAGCAGTATCAAACCACCGCTTATTTTATCCCACGTAAACTTTTCCTTTCTCTACGCGTAAAACCCAAAACCATAACCATTATGAGAAGAAAATATCAGCAGCAGAAGCAAAACTTAACTTTGCTTTGCTTTCCTATACGTGTAAACTTCTCATTCTACCACTCCTTAAAAATCTCCTCAACCGCACACCTAAACCAATAAAAGGAAAACAGCAGTGGCAATAGTTTCTTAACCATTAAGTAAATTCCACCGCCTCCTTATTCCTATATATAATTACAACTCTCTAAAAACCTAACCCACTTCTTCTTACTACAACTTAACAGTATTGGACGTGCACTATACAGGACTTTTTGCTTAGCAAGTATACCTTGCCATTGTACAATTATTTATATTCCAGTTGATACATGCATGTTTAATTTTGCCTATATATAGATGTTTATTTTGTAGATTAGACCTATTTATGAGACTACCCAGTTTTAGGGAGCATCAGTAGGACCATTGATTGGGACACAGTTGCTACACGATTTGTGAGTCTCATATAGACCTCGGACTACGTATCGGGTTGGCTTCCTGTACGTAAGTGCTGTGCGTTAGGGGTAACTGTTGATTAAAACTTTGTATGCTAGTAGACCTGGCAGTTATTTAGAGGATCTATCATTTCATGGATATGGCATGCTTAGAGCATGGGGTGGGAAGAACAATAAGTAAAATATTTGGGCTCCTTTGCAGTTTTTCCTGTACGCCCGGATTCTCCACCGGGGAAACGGGTGATGATGACCACTATATATTACTGGCGGCCTCTGCCATTCAAAAGACGACATGCTTTGAGGCCCCTGATTCTACGAGAAAATTATGACAATCCCATATTTTAGCCAGATAGCCCACTTGGTGGAAAGTTGTTCTCAAACTGCATTCACTTAGACGGTTAGGCGAACCATTGGATGTTTATATTTCAGTACTTATTGGCATGTTTTTATGTATCTTGTTACGTCCCTCTGAGGACCTGGTCCCTTTCCAGATATGGACGAGCAGGAGTACCCACAGGAGTACGGACCGGGACCTGACTCCACTTACCAGGATGAGAAGATTTTACCCTCAGAGTATCTGTGATTTATTGACGTTGTTTAGATATTTTGCTACTTCAGTATAGTCGCTTTGTAGTGGATTTGTTTCTACCCGACTATCAGACTTGATACTATCTTTGATATCCAGTTATTATCCAGCTCTTTATTTCCTACTGATTATTTGTGCTGTGGATGAGATCTAGATTACATGTGACTTGTTGTGACAGTATATTACCACTGGTGGATTGGATATTCATAAACAGCGTACGTGTGTATATGGTTTCCATATATTGGAGTTCATATACATACGGCTGGGCGTGTTACGTACTCCTAGTCCTACGTATTTTGGGACTGGGGCGTGACATAAGAGGGGTAAAGCAATATATGAAAATGAGAATGACTTCTCCTTTCCCATGTGGGACTAAAAAAAAGGAGTTGCTTTGTTGAATCATATGGTTTAAATAAATCTAACATATATAAGACTCCCCACAGCTGAGGCATATGGAAACCGCTCCATATCTTCCTTCTCGTCCTCGGTAGATGGACACTGCTCCTCAGTGCACTTAAAGTGAGCCGCAAGTGGGTTACTCACTTTCTTCGACCCGTCCAACCGGAAAAGCTGAAGTACCCTGTGAATGTACTTCTTTTGGGACAAGTGTAGCAGCTTGGACTCTCGCTCGGGACTGATCTCCATCCCAAGAATAGTCTTCGTTGTGCCCAAATCCTTCATAAAGAAGGTCGCACCCAGTTGGCACTTCAACTTCGTTATTCTAGTGGCATTCCGACCCACCAGTAGCATATCATCAACATAGAGCAGTAAAATGATAAAATTATCCTCGGCAAAGTACCTCACAAATACACAGTAGTCCGACGTCGTCCATACGTAACCATGCTATCCCATAAATGACTCAAACTTCCTGTACCACTGCCTCGGAGCCTGCTTCAGACCATACAAGCTCTTCCTCAACGGGCAAACCAAGTGTGACTTGTCCTTCTCATAAAATCCCTCTGGCTGCTCCATGTACAACTCCTCCTCAAGAATACCGTGGAGGAATGCCGTCTTCACGTCCATTTGCTCGAACTCCAAGTCAAAACTAGATGTCAATGCTAGTACCACCCGAATAGACGACTGCTTGACGATTGGAGAAAAGATCTTATCATAATCTACACCTTTTCGCTGACCGTAGCCTTTAACTACCAGCCTCTCTTTGTATCGAGGGCGAGTAGAATCATCTGTCTGCTTTGTCATGACCCAATTCCATAGAATCACTTGAGGCGTCCCCCAAATCGTGACCGCCGTGCGGGCCTGGGGTTGCGCCCGCACAAGGCTTTAATGATTTGCATAGCAAGCACATATTCAGAGTACGCAGATAAATTGAAACACAGATTTGAAACATAGAAAAGTTCTCTTTATTGATAATGAACATCTATTACAAACTCCTGAACGAGTCAGCTAATATGCCGAACGGCTTACAAAAGGGTTGACTCAAAATGAGATAGCAGTCCTGTACATTACATCCTTTTATAAACTCAAACGATAAAGACCTCCAGGCTGGAGGACGGCTTTGCCACGGAGCTGCATTTGTGTATGAAGAGTTGCAGCTTCGGACTTCAAAAGGCTACAGGGGCACGGTAAAGATGCGCCAACAGCTGGACTGGATCGGGAAGACGACTTCGGCTCCTCGCTCGGTTCGCCTTAGTGCGGAGAACCTGTTTTAACGAGGGTCAGCATATCGAAACATGCTGGTGAAGGCGAGCTAGCCTGACTATACCAATCAACACGTTGTTTTAATGAAGCAAGCATATTTGTGGGTTTCTATCTTGCCTTAGTTCATTTACAAGTAAGCAGCATATTGAATTCACTGAAATGAACGTGCCACCGTTAGGTGAATTTTACCTGACCGTCTGAATTACCTGCACAATACTTACTATGCCTTCCCTGCCACGAAGACACAAGTTAGTATGCAACATGTTTAAATATACACGATGATCACTGGCATGGTTGCCATAATGGACGTAGCCGGGGACAAGGATAGCATGCTACGAGAGAACACAATTGCGCTGCAAGCTATCCGGTCCCGAACACGAAGACTACACATGAGTTCCGCCCGGATCGGATCGGTGCCAGTGCCCCAGCGACCGTCCGCAGAACCAATACCTTGTGCACAAGTTGTCCATGATCGAACACGATGAACAAGTTAACAGTCATGCATTTGAGGCAACACGAGTGCAAGAACACGAGTACACGACAAGCAGTATTGCATGATTTATTTTGCATAGCCTCCCTGAACAATTATGCATATACAAAATGTGTTCTATACTTAGTACGTTTTATAGAACATTTGCACGAACAAGCATACGATAAGGCAACAGTTCACAGGTTTGATTGACAAGCATAATAACCAAGTATATTTGTCTTTTATCTTGGTTTCTTTTATTATTATTTGGTATCGTTTGATCGGGGCATAGAAGAGTGCAGATTGATTAGCTGTGAAGCTTGGAAGCAGGACTAGCTAATCGGGTTGGTAGCCACTCACTTAGATTTTGGAAAGAAGAAGGAAAGAGGTGCTTCACGACTCCGCTCGCAAGCCGCCTACTGTTCGTTCACCTGCACACGAACAGCTCGATTAATACTTCTTTCTCTCTTTCCAATCTCGGAATAGAAGTGCAAGTCAATGAACGAAAACAATGAAAACCATCGAAATCGTTCAAGAAAACAAGCAAGTCCCAAAACCAACTTAAAGCACGAAAGCAACAAGCGACATCGAAAATCGAGGCAATAAAAGATAGCAGCGGAGAGGTCCCTCCTGACTCTGCCGCTAAGCCGATCCTTGGGGCGCAGTCCACTGAATATGGGAATCGATTCCGAAGAAACAAATCCATAACGAGGACGAGTTCTTAATTCAATCTATCCCGATCGAACGATACCGACTTGTGTTTCTTAGCCGCGCTCTCCGCATCGGGAGAACGGGGCGCTATATCCTACCCAACTAATTGGAAGTTTTGTCCCGAAACTTAGGGTAGAACTTACCGTTAGGGATTATTTCGTTGGGGACGACGATCAGGAAGGTTCGGACAGGAATTAATGGCATGGCCTGATCGTCCACAAGCGAGGCATAATCCAAGTCTCAAGCGGCAGTCCTTCTTGTCGTGTCCAGTCTTTTTACAGAACCGACACGTAGTGTTCCAATGCTTTATTTGTTGACTACCGTCGTTCCGACACTTTGCAGCGTTGTTTTCTCTGTCGTTGCTTTGGCGTTTGTGATTGTAGGTATGCACAGCGCCGGCAGGAACGTGAGGATAGAATGGTTCAAGCGACAGGGCATGATTCATGACTTCACGCATCGTACGATACTGAGGAACGGCTACGTGCGAATGGATGGCAGGGCGTAGTCCACCTTCAAACCTTCTAGCTCGACTCGCTGCATCAGGTAAATAGGCCCTAGCAAATTTGGAGAGTCGGTTGAATTCGGCGGAGTACTCCTTAACTGTCATGCTGCCTTGCCGCAGCTGCACGAACTCGTTTTCCATTTGACGTTGTACTGGAGGGGGTACAAACTCCTCTTCGAACGCGGCACGAAAAGTTGTCCACGAGATCGCCTCCTCTCCGTGATCAAACTGGAGAGATCGTCGATGCACGTCCCACCAATCGTGTGCGTTGAGGCGGAGCTGTTGTCGTGCGCAGGCGACGCGCTTCTCTTCGGGGACCTCTAGCAGAGCGAAGTGATCTTTAAGTTCGGCCAACCAATCTAGAGCTACGACTGGGTCCTCAGTCCCGTTGAATGGGGTGTTGCAGACTTTCTTGAAGTGGCCAAAGTCGAAGGCAGTCACGTCCCTCGCCCTTGGAATTTGCGGCATCTCTACTTCAAGCACGGGCTGTTCCACCGGAGTCGCTGGCGTTGCCACGGACTGGTTGGATGCCAAAGTCTGAACGATCTGCTGCAGGGTATCTACCTGCTTCTGTTGGACTGAGAATCGTGCTTCTATATTGCCTTAAAACTTGAGCTGACTCTCTTCCGCCCGCTTCTCGGCCCGTTCATAGCGAGCCTCGTCCCTTTGTTGGTTTGCCTCTAACATCTGCAACATTCGTTGGACGGGATCGATGCTTGGCACGGCTCGCTGGCTCTTTGAACTTCCCGAAGTATCCGAACTACTTTCTTGGCCTTGCGTTTCGTCCGGAGTTTGCGCTGCAGATTGCGCTGGAGCCATTCCTTCAAAAGAAGGTAAATTACATTAGGATCATAATGTATTATGGACTTATTGCATGAACATATCTCATTTTGGCCTAGCGAGTTCAAGAGTTCGCACAGGAATTTTGATCGTTAAAGAAACTTTTCCAGCACGAAGTCTAAGGAACTTTGAATCTGTGCTCTGATACCACTATGTCACGACCCAATTTCGTAGAATCACTTGAGACGTCCCCCGAATCGTGACCGCCGTGCGGGCCTGGGGTTGCGCCCGCACAAGGCTTTAATGATTTGCATAGCAAGCACATATTCAGAGTACGCAGATAAATTGAAACACAGATTTGAAACATAGAAAAGTTCTCTTTATTGATAATGAACATCTATTACAAACTCCTGAACGAGTCAGCTAATATGCCAAACGGCTTACAAAAGGGTTGACTCAAAATGAGATAGCAGTCCTGTACATTACATCCTTTTATAAACTCAAACGATAAAGACCTCCAGGCTGGAGGACGGCTTTGCCACGGAGCTGCATTTGTGTATGAAGAGTTGCAGCTTCGGACTTCAAAAGGCTACAGGGGCGCGGTGAAGATGCGCCAACAGCTGGACTGGATCGGGAAGACGACTTCGGCTCCTCGCTCGGTTCGCCTTAGTGCGGAGAACCTGTTTTAACGAGGGTCAGCATATCGAAACATGCTGGTGAAGGCGAGCTAGCCTGACTATACCAATCAACACGTTGTTTTAATGAAGCAAGCATATTTGTGGGTTTCTATCTTGCCTTAGTTCATTTACAAGTAAGCAGCATATTGAATTCACTGAAATGAACGTGCCACCGTTAGGTGGATTTTACCTGACCGTCTGAATTACCTGCACAATACTTACCATGCCTTCCCTGCCACGAAGACACAAGTTAGTATGCAACATGTTTAAATATACACGATGATCACTGGCATGGTTGCCATAATGGACGTAGCCGGGGACAAGGATAGCATGCTACGAGAGAACACAATTGCGCTGCAAGCTATCCGGTCCCGAACACGAAGACTACACACGAGTTTCGCCCGGATCGGATCGGTGCCAGTGCCCCAGCGACCGTCCGCAGAACCAATACCTTGTGCACAAGTTGTCCATGATCGAACACGATGAACAAGTTAACAGTCATGCATTTGAGGCAACACGAGTGCAAGAACACGAGTACACGACAAGCAGTATTGCATGATTTATTTTGCATAGCCTCCCTGAACAATTATGCATATACAAGATGTGTTCTATACTTAGTACGTTTTATAGAACATTTGCACGAACAAGCATACGATAAGGCAACAGTTCACAGGTTTGATTGACAAGCATAATAACCAAGTATATTTGTCTTTTATCTTGGTTTCTTTTATTATTATTTGGTATCGTTTGATCGGGTAGCTGTGAAGCTTGGAAGCAGGACTAGCTAATCGGGTTGGTAGCCACTCACTTAGATTTTGGAAAGAAGAAGGAAAGAGGCGCTTCACGACTCCGCTCGCAAGCCGCCTACTGCTCGTTCACCTGCACACGAACAGCTCGATTAATACTTCTTCCTCTCTTTCCAATCTCGGAATAGAAGTGCAAGTCAATGAACGAAAACAATGAAAACCATCGAAACCGTTCAAGAAAACAAGCAAGTCCCAAAACCAACTCAAAGCACGAAAGCAACAAGCGACATCGAAAATTGAGCAATAAAAGATAGCAGCGGAGAGGTCCCTCCTGACTCTGTAGCTAAGCCGATCCTTGGGGCGCAGTCCACTGAATATGGGAATCGATTCCGAAGAAACAAATCCATAACGAGGACGAGTTCTTAATTCAATCTATCCCGATCGAACGATACCGACTTGTGTTTCTTAGCCGCGCTCTCCGCATCGGGAGAACGGGGCGCTACATGCTTCACTCTGAACACCCATCAATTCTTCAAAGCCTTCTTGTCCTTTGGCAACTACACAAGATCATAAGTAGAGTTGACCTCCAAGGAACTCATCTCCTTTTGCATGGCCTCCATCCACTAATGCCTGTGTTCGTCTTCCACAAGATCTATGAAACTTTTGGGTTCTCCACCGTCAGTCAGTAGCATATACTCACCCGGTGAGTATCTCATAGATGGTCGACGCTCTCTATCGCTCCTCCTCAATGGATCCACTGGTGCTGGTTGTATACCAATAACCTCCTCCTCAGGAACTGCCTCCTAGGTATGCTCATCCTCCTGAAGATCACCCTGACCACCATCAGCAGGCTGATGATCAAGGTTGGGAGCAACTTCATGTACTGGCTCTACCATAACTGGATCCTCTGCGATGTCCTCTGGAAACTGCTCAAAATGAAATAACTCTAACTCAGGCAATTCCTCAGTCTCAGAAAGCATCTCGGAATCCTGAGTGTTGGTCATGGTATGATCCTCGACGAATACCACGTCCCTGCTTCTGTAGAGCTTTCTTTCCACTGGGTCAAAGAGTCTATAGCCAAACTCATCTCGACCATAACCGACAAAGACGCATCGCCTCGTCTTCGGCTCAAGTTTGGATCTCTCGTCCTTCGGTACATGCACGAAGGTCTTGCAACCAAATACTCGTAGGTGATTGTATGACAGCTCTTTGTCGTACTATACTTTGTCAGGCATATCACCCTACAAAGGAGCACTAGGAGATGAATTAATAATATAAGCAGGTTTGTAAAAAGCCTCACCCCAATAGCTGCCCGGCAAGTTTGCTTCTGACAGCAAATATCGTACCCTCTCCATCAGCGTCCTGATCATCCGCTCCGCTACACCATTGAGCTGAGGTGTCTTTGATGGAGTCTTCTGGTGTCGTATCCCTTACTCTCTACAGTATGAATCAAAGGGACCGATATATTTGTCGCCATTGTCCGACGGAACACATACCAACTTCTTGCTCGTTTCCCTTTCAACGGAGGCCTGAAATTCCTTGAAAGTGGGTAGCACCTGATCCTTGGTCTTTAAGGCATAGACCCAAATATTTTTGGAATAATCATCAACAAAAGTTATAAAGTAAGAAGCACCAACAATAGATTTTACCTTCATAGGACCGCGGACATCCGAGTGAATCAACTCGAGCAACGCCGACTTCCTTGAACTTGGGTGACTTTGGAAAGACACCATATTTTGCTTTTCCGCCAAACAGTGCGTGCACCTCTCCAATTTTGTAGACTTTAGTCCTGGAATCACCTTTCTGTTCACCAAGTAGCTCATCCCCTTCTCGATGATATGACTGAGCCGTCTGTGCCATAACTCGGTAGACGCATCAGTAGTTACGTTCACCTCTTGTGCCCCATGTGCGCTCCCTTCCATATAGTAGAGTCCGGACCTCTTGATTCCTCTGGCAATCACTATCGAACCTTTGGAAAGCTTCTACTGACTGTTCCCTAAGAGATTGAAGAAACTCTCGTTATCCAATATTTTAACTGTCACAATGGTGAAACAGATATCATGGACATGACGAACATCTTTCAGAATAAGAACTGCACCCGTCTTTGTCCTCAAAAGCACATCTCCAATGGCAACTGCCTTCGACACATCTTCATTGTCCATCTTCAATACTCCATAGTTGCCTGTTGTGTAAGTAAAAAATAATGCCATGTTGTGAGATACGTGCGATGAAACACCTGAGTCCACCAGCCAAGAGTTGTCATCGCTGGCGAGGTTCATAACTACCGCATTACCTACAATGATTAGATCGCCTCCATGTGCCGAGGCCGCTGCTTTAGTGTTCTCGCCCTGCTTCCCCTTGTCGCTCTTCTTCTCTCTCTTTCAAGCGAAACAGTTTCGCTTGATGCGGCCCTTCTTACCACAATAGTAACACTCTGAGTCATCGTATCGACCCTTGGACCTTCCCCTACTTTTGTCTCTGCCACCATCTGGACCCCTGCTTTTACCTCTTTCGCGGCTCTCCAAAACAAGCATCTCTGAGTGGGATGTGGATGAAGTTCCCTGAGAACGTCTCTGCATCTTTTCATTCGGTCCTCCGCTCTTGGCAAACTCCAAACTGACCACTCCTTCCAGAGCAGAAGTGATCATAGGCATTCGTACGGTCTCCCACGAGTCTGGCATTGTACACAACAACCATAGACCCTGAACCTCGTCGTTGAACTTGACTCACATCGAGGATAGCTGGTCAACCATGCCCTGGAACTCACTCAAATGATCTGTAATTGACGCTCCATCTTTGTACCGCAGACCCATCATCATCCGGATCAGAAATAATTTATTTAGTTTGGTCTTCTTCGCATACAAAGATTTTAGCTTATCCTATAGTGTCCTCGCGTGCTCAATAGTGGCAACGTGGTTGTACACATTCTCGTCAATAAACTGCCTGATGTACCCACACACATGTACATGCTCTAACTTTCAGTCATCTTCGAATTTATCACTGGGCCTCTCGGAAGCAAATACTGGCAGATGCAGCTTCTTGACAGATAGCAGATCTTTTATTTTGCTCCTCCAGTAATGATAGTTGGTACCGTTCAGGTTTACCATACGCATCGACTTCGTGTCCATCTTTCCTTCCTGGTTTTCCTGTTAACTCCTGACACCCTTATAAAATTTCAGAACTTGGCTCTGATACCACATTGTTAGGAACAAAACACGAAAACAGTTTCCAAAACCAGAGAGTACCTGTCACGACCCACACCCGGAATAAGGGCACGAGTAGTGATCAACGTCCAGCCTACCCCACGGCACCGACGATAGAACACTGTCTGGGTCATCCATATTATCTGACATCTCACACAATATTGTGAAACCCCAATTTTTAATAAACCGTATTAGTTGTTTTAATTAATATTTATTTTATTTGTAGTAATTATGAGCTAAATAGAGGAAATAGATTTTTATTTAATTTATTTGAGGTGTTTGTGCATCCAGGGGATTTTTGGAGCCATTATAAATGTTCTATAATTTATTTCATATAGGAGATCCTGTGGACAGTTGCTAACTTAATGGTGTGCAAAAATATAATTTTCTAGAATTTTATAGGTATATATATGTATATATATAATTATATATATATAATTATATATATATATATATATATGTGTGTGTGTGTGTGTGTGTGTGTGTGTGTGTGTGTGTGTGTATATTAGTTAATTAGAATAAGAATAAGAATAAGAAAAAGAAAAGAAAAGAAAAGAAAAAAAGATAGTGGGTTTGGATCCAAACCCAAACCCGCCCAAACCAAAACCAAAACTGACTAAGAAACTAAAGAAGGAAAGAAAGAAGTAAGAAAAGAAACAGCGGCAGCAGTAGTGGTATTTCAAATACCACTGAACCCCCCCCCCCCCCCCCCGCGTATACAACCCCCTCCACTGACTCACTCTCCCTATATAATTCACTCAAACCTTTAAACCCGAACCCTAATTCTACTCTCCACCTCTCCAGCCACCTAGCCGCGCCGCCGCCGCCGCCGCCAGCCAGCGACCGCCGCACGCCGCGCGCTCGCGAGCGTCGCCGCGCAGGAATTTGACTACAATGAACCTGTGTTTTCGTGCCCCTGCTCGACCAAACTCGACCCCGTCTTCGCCGGTATGATCCTCACCTATCCCCCTTCTATATTTGTATGTTAGTTCATCTCGAACCACGCGCAAGCCTAGATAAAAATCGACGTCAAGTCGAGGAAAAACTACGATATTTAAATCTTAGAAAAATCTGTTGCAACCACCCCTGTTCCCGGACTCGTATCTCCCACCACAGAGATCCGAATTCGGTTTTTCTTGTTGGTATGCGAAGACCACCTAACCTAGTTTATTTTCTGTTACATACAATATTTTATTTGTTGCTGTATGTTAAAATAAAATAGGTAGAAAAACCCAAAAACTTATTTTTTTCCAAATTCTAAAAATTATGAAATGGAGCGCACCCCGCCAAACGGGACCGCCCCGCTGTGTACCAAGTGTACCAAAATATGCGCACAGTATACCCGGACGTGTGAAATTTTGCGGAACCTGGTTTGGACGCGTGTGCGTGTCGGAATCAGCCCGTATCCGCAAAAATTTCCCGTATCGTGACTTTTACAAAAGTCGTGCGCATTTTGTGCACGCTCGTCAGAATGCGACGAAACTTGCGTCACTGGACTCGTGGTATCGCGCTGGTCCTGTGAACCAATTTTCACGCAATTCTGAGATAGTTGACCATGTCGCCAATTGGCGGGCCCTATAGTTGACTTTTTGGGCGAAATTGTGTTCGGCTCATCGGAATCCACATGGACATACGGATGAGTTCGTACTGACATTTAGAGTTTGTTTGACCTATAATTTATCCCTTTTAGGGATCTTTACCCTTGGCACGCTTTTCGGTGCAAGGTGGCCAACATGTGGACCCCACTTTGGCCCAAAATTACCGTTTTGTCCCTGTGTCTAAATTGGACGAAAGAGGAGTATTTTCTAGCTATTTCGCTTATTCTGGGAACGTTGGTGATGTTTATTTCAGCATCCGGAGACGTTCATTCTGAGGCCATAGTTTCTGACTCTTGGTGCTTAACATCTGGACGTTATATTTTGTCGTTCTTTTGCCAGGCAAGTATACCTTGCCTTGTTGTATTGTTTAAATTCTGAATTATTAATTGCATATTTATATTATATAACTGTGCGCGTCCGAGAGAGACTCGTGTGCAGTCAACGAATGCGTTGACGTTAGGACTTGTATCTGACCTAGTGTTTAGTGGACCCACCTAAAGTTGTGGAGTTTTTGGTATGGCTCCCCAGGCCTTGACACGTATGATTACACGTCACAGCGTAAGTTTATGTAGGAACGCGTGTCTCATACTCGACTGACCATCGATGTAAGCAACACTTGTAACTGTATTTAGCTTAGTTGTTTATTTCTATAGAGACTTGCATTACAGTACGAGATGTCCAAATCGTGTTCACGACTTGTATATCTGCATTGGGCGGGGAGGACTACTAGCAGGCTTATGGGACACCCACTCCCTCTATACAGATACCGCACTCGACGGAGTGATACGGACGTATATATATTATAGATACCACGTTCTTTAGAGTGTTGGGCGTCACTTGTTATTTTTGCAGATACCACACTCTTTAGAACGTTGGACGTTATGCTATTTTATATACCATGCTCCTCGGAGATGGACGTTATTATTACAAGTGCCCTTGAATGGGGGCATATGTGGCATATACTAGCCAGTCACGACGATTGGTGAATTACGTCAGCATATGTTTAGCCTACACTTTTCCTACGCACTAAGTTGTCCTCAAATTGCATTCACTTAGATGGTTAGCACACCCCCTTTATTTATTTAGTATTTACTTTATGGCATGCTTCTATGTATCTTGTTATGTCCCTTTGAGGACCTGGTCCCTTTCCAGGTATAGATGTTCATGAGTATTCGCGGGAGCGCAGATCCGGACAGGCTACTTATATTCCGAGGAGGTCTTCTCTTCGAGCCTCATGATGGTTAGATGTTGTATTTATATGGGGTTTATCTTGTTCATTTTATATTCTATTTCGGCAGTGGATTGTTTCCATCCGACTGTCATTCTTTAGATACTTTACATTCGGAGATCTAGTTACATGGTTATTGGTTATTCATTTATATTTAATTTATGTGGATGAGATTTAGATTATACCCTGTGACTTGTATTCGTTTTACCACTTGTGAATTATTGTTCATTATATAACGTACGCATGTATTATGGTTTCCATATATTGGAGTTGTCATATATACAGGCGGCTGACATGCTTACGTGTCCTAGTCCTACGTATTTTGGGACTGGGGCGTGACAAATATATATATATGGTACATGTCAATGTCATCTCAACTCCAATGGAGGAACAATATAGTATATGATAATGATAAATAATACTCAATCATAACATAAACTAAAGGAGGATGAAAGCACGATATAGAATAAAAAGAGAAATATGAGTCACAATACATCCACAAGTCCAATACTATAAGTCTAGGCTCCACAACTCTCCAAAATAATATATATACATGACATGAGTCCAAAATAAGACTACTACAAGTCCAAAACTATATAATTAGGCCTCCTGGGTCACGGGTATTATGTCCTCCTGCTCTAGGGGAGTATCCTCTAGTGACTCACCATCCTGTGGGCCGTAAAAAGTGTGACACGACTCCTCTAGCCAATCATTTAAAAAATATATCTAATCAGGAAAGGAGCGAAGTACAAAACTCTGAAAGCAACTCCAAATATATGGTAAAGCATATATGACCAGTAATATAAAATAATATGAGATGCGTGTCATGCCCCAATCTCCCGCGAGCTCAATAGTCCCCGCTGAACGTGAATCACCATGTTGCAGCTCTCCCGCGGGACAATCATTCTATTCAGGACGTAATGCCGTACGAGCCTGGAGTTGCGCTCGTACAAGACGATGTTGTTAAACACCAAAGTTATCATTGAAACAACCAAGTTGCAACAAAAGTCAAGTATTATGTACCAAGCACACATCAGAGTAATACGCAGCGAAGCTCTCGATAGGGTCCAAATGCAATGCTACGAAGGCGATGTAATACTCTTGCTCTTTCTTTAGCCCACAAAGGTACTTACAGTTCATACATCATGTCTCGTATATCCAATCAGCGCCACTACACCTGCGTACCTGAAATATTGCCTACAAACGTGGGTCAGTACACAACCGTACTGGTGAGCGGGGTAACCCACTCGTCTAAGCCGACACTAAGTAAAATAGTGAATGCAAACAGTTATATGGTGCTCTTTCTAGTTGAATCCTAGATTCATTTCATGGCATAGGGATGACATGTTAAGGAAAGTTGTAAAGCAGTTTAAGCATGCAAGCATTCAACTCAATCCAAACGACAAGCAATACATAACCAACTCGAGGGATTCTAGCATGCAACCCGTCCTACTCAAGCCATTGCTTGCACGATAACATATCGAACCATCAACCAAGCCTCAATATCCTTCCTCAACCAACTTGATACAATCATCTCAAAGTGCACACTCTTGCTGAGGCAAGGTGGCGCCTACACGAAGCATAAACCAACCAAAGTAAAGCAAACCAACTCTTATCTACATGAAGTCACTGGCCAAGCCATAAAGGACATTGATCGGACCAAATCAATAGGGCAGTCGTACCCGATCCAGGGCTGGGCAGCTACTCCCTCCTAGTGGTATCGAACTACCGGCACCGTGCCCAAGACGTGATACCCATTGTTTTATCTATGGTAGAACGGTCCCGGTGCCCCGCTGCCTCATCCCATTCCAGGAAACCAAACCCTGTGCAACACAGGTTGTCCCTGACATGCAGACACCAAGTAGGTATGACGAGAGGATCGAATATTCTCGCCCCACCAAGCGATCCTAGACTCGTTCAACCAATTATCTAACCAAAGTGTCCATAAGCAAAGAATCCATAACCATTCTTCCAACATATTGCCCAAGGCACCAAATCTCAAGTTATTCCCATAGGCACACTGCCGCTTCTCAACACAATATTTTAAATTGGGTGCAACACCCCAACTAAGAACAAACCCAAGACACAATGCCCCAATAGTGGCACAATGCCCTATCAGTGGCACAATACCCTCGCCGATGCAGTTGTTCGATTTTGAACCACAACTGCTCGTTTTGCAAGACAAAGCGACCAAGTGATACTCATGCACGGATGCACGCTCGCTCGCCCAAATTCCCGATATTCCCAATGCCTCAATGTATCATTCCAGCTATTCAAGCATAATCCTAATCATTCAACCAACCGCCTCAAATGTAATAATCCAACTCTAGCTCCAACTATCCAACGCGAAAACCAATTCAAGCCATAATCCTATCCAAGCAAACGACGTACACTCTATGCACGCCTCAGTGTAGTGATTCCCAAGTTTCAGCCCAAGTGTTCAAGCCTTTTACGTGTTTTCCATATTATTAGGCATGAAGGAGTAGAAGAGAAGGGAAAGAGCCCACTCATAATGTTTGATCCCATTAAACATCATGTCCTGCCGATACGGCCAATCCCTTGAACCCGTGGTCCGATGCAAGCGCGATCTACTCAACTGGTATGACCGTGCGAGAAGGCCGTGCTCTCCAAATCATCCGAACGATCGGACTAAGGAAGACGACATTATCGCTCCCATCCAGCTATCTCAGTACTGTTCTGAACGAACACCTGATTCCAATCGAACTCCGCTAGCCATCTGCACATGAAACCAACTCAATCAATACTTCTTCCCAAAATCCAACAAATCAAATGTAACCAATATTTGTTTTATTCAATCCGACTCAGCGTAACGCACTGCACGGTTGCGGACGTTACATAATATACCACTTAGAATCAGGTTCGTCCACGAACCGTACTGGTACTCATTTCTATCGTATGTCGTTTGTCCAATTCATAACTCTGTGCTATGCAACTCTCATACTCACGATTCTGACTCAGCATCTCGCTCTGCTGAACGCTCGTACAAATTTTATATTCTTATATCCTCCTTGCAGCTCAATACGAATTCTTCGTATCGCTTAGTTTTGGATCGTACACATATTTAAGGCGTCCCTAAAATACATGTATTTCAGTCGAGCTTTGCGATAGCAAATTTGAACAAGTTACAAGAGTATCTTTATGTCCGAGGCATCCATTTGCTTTACTCCCAATTGAACCAAATCATGATTTCCATTCCAACATATTCGATTGAGCACTATTCACAAATATAATAATTTTCTACCGACTCAATCAGTTCGTGTTCCAATTCAATCTATCCAACTATTTATGAATTCGTACTAGCAACATCTCTAATTATATCTCGTGCACCGAACGATCATCACGACTGATACTACCCCAACTAGGTGACTTACCCAAATATCAAACTTTGCTTAGATTAGCTCAGTCCAACACATTTTCCTGCCATATCAATACCTCACTAGGTGAACATCTATATTGAGGTTCGTGTGATCTTCGAAGATCTCGCCGCCACGCCAAAGGGATAGTGTCGCCACGTTTTCAACGTGGACACACTCGCCACAATTCTTAGGTTGCACATGGAATAGTTCTTCGCGATGCTTCCACTGCCTCGAAGCATAGGATATCACCTTTGCCTTCTGAACGAGCACGCTTTCCAGACTAAGTTCTGATGCATCTTGTAAATCTGAGGCACGTCTGTCCCTTCCAGTATTAGCAAGGATTTGATTCGAACGAGCCGTTGTTTTAACTTCACGAGCTAGTTTCGCAGTCATCAATTCATATGAATGCTATTCCCTTCTAGGGCACGATGAGTCAGAGGCGATGCCATCAATAAAAATCTGTGACTCTGAATCTCATCAGTTGACTAGGCTATTTCCACCATCGCTCCAATCTTCCGGCTGCATCTTCAGCTGAAGACTATCCCAAGGGTCTCTCGAATCCAACACTCAGTCAATAAGCCAAATCTCCAACACACATTACTCACATCCACCCTCGACGCATCCCCAAATACGTCGCTGCAAGGGTCGTTCTATGGGTCTACCATATTCATCTCTGACCTGGCGGGCAAGTCGCTAGGGTCAGCTGTCCCGAAGCTACGCTTGATAATTGTAAGTCATCACGATGGACAGTTACTATGAACCATGCTATATCTCATATGCAAATTCGAACTAAAATCTAACCATTTCATCCGAGCGAACTTCCGAATCCGAGTATTTCATGCACTACCTTTGATGATCTGTCAACCAATGCCGCTTAGCCACCTAGAGTCTTACTATCTATCCAAGCCACAGTTCAAAAACTGCGCTCGTTGAAACCGTCTTCCATCAATCCGTCGTTCTGCCCTGAATCCATCAAATTTCCGAATTGCCATGTTCGTCTACTCGTACTATGACTTGCAATGATTCTAGAAACTCAAGACTTGCTCAAATTCATATCCGTTTACCATGTCCCACAATGTATGTCCAACTTACTCGAACAGCACAGTGATTTATTCCGACGTTGCTTCCATATTTAGCTATCTTTAAAGGTCTGTCTGCCACCATCTTTGCCTTCCGTTGTTCCACAATCCGTCCACGTCTTCCGGAGAATCCGTCTACCATCATTGCACTATTTTGCCCAAAATTTCACTTCCACTAAACCTGAGTCGACTTCTCGAGCAGCAATATCCAAAATCCTTCAAGTCGTGTGAAACCATCGCATTGCCCCTCCAAACCAAGATTGTGTTTCATTGCTCAACCAACAGCTCAAATGTGTTGCCCAAAATCGTAGTTCGTGCTCGCTTATTCTCCGATTAACCCATCGTTTCGCTCAAGCATCTTCCACCTGTTCGTTCCGATCTCGTCCATCTCTTAAGTCCAACGATACTTCCATTTGTATAAGTCCGTTCTCGATTGCTCAAGTCAACAATCGCTTGCTCCATTTTTCATTCTTTCCAACTCAGCCGATGTGCACCAACCAACTTGTATTTCCGTTACCCGAGTCCGTTTAGGCAATTTCCATTGATGTTCAACCAAAATATTTTTAATGCCTTGCTCACTATGTGGTATCCCATATACCACTCCGAATCAAGTCGCTACTCGCATTACGATTCCTTGTACTGATCCAAGATCCGTTCGAACCATCCCTCATGCGTGATCCTACCATTCCCAACTCGAGTCTGACACAAAACTCAGGCAATGTCTGAATTATCCAACTCTTTCCATCAATCTCGCTATGCAACTTGTGCTATTCCCAAACCGTCTGATACTTTCGCTACACGAGCAATCCGTGCAACGATCGTATTCCAAGTAGTCCAACTCAATACCCAACTGTTCCTCACATTTGTTGTACGAGCAACTCGTGCAAACTTATCCTGATATTCCCAAGCCAAACTCAAACTTGCTCAACCGATGCGCTATGTGATATACCCAGCCAAAAATTAAACTCCGTCCAACAATTTCGCTACACGAGCAACTCGTGCAACGATCCATTCTCAAATCTAATGCTTCTACTCACAACATGCCACATAACCAATCTCGTTTGCAACCAACTGATCCACTGATGCAATCAGAAACTCCCTGAATGACAAGCCAAGCCAACCCAACGACAGCTCTCAACTTGTTGCACAAATGCAACAACGCCACCCAACTTGCTGCACGAATACAACAACGCCTAACGAGGCTAAGCGATCTAACAAAAACCAACAAAAGCAACACAATGAAGCACAACAAGCAGCCACAACCAACAATATATAGACTTATTGCATGAAACATCCAATGCGGCACCGAGTAGAGTCAAGAGCTAGACGACACGCGGAAGCTATTTAGAGTTTGTGATGAAGCGAAGGACCAAGTCCGAGAAAATGAACCAGGCGCTCTGATACCAATTTGTCATGCCCCAATCTCCCACGAGCTCAATAGTCCCCGCTGAACGTGAATCACCATGTTGTAGCTCTCCCGTGGGACAATCGTTCTCTTCGGGACGTGATACCGTACGAGCCTGGAGTTGCGCTCGTAAAAGGCGATGTTGTTAAACACCAAAGTTATCATTGAAACAACAAAGTTGCAAAAAAATTCAATTATTGTGTACCAAGCACACATCAGAGTAATACGCAGTGAAGCTCTCGATAGGGTCCAAATAAAATGCCACGAAGGCAATGCCACGAAGGCGATATAATACTCTTGCTCTTTCTCTAGCCCACAAAGGTACTTGCAGTTCATACATCATGTCTCGTATATCCAAGCAGCGCCACTACACCTGCGTACCTGAAATATTGCCCACAAACGTGGGTCAGTACATAGCCGTACTGGTGAGCGGGGTAACCCACTCGTCTAAGCCGACACTAAGTAAAATAGTGAATGCAAACAGTTATATGGTGCTCTTTCGTTGAATCCTAGATTCATTTCATGGCATAGGGATGACATGTTAAGGAAAGCTGTAAAGCAGTTGTAGAAGCATTAAAAATACGCTGGGAGGAGCTACGCAGCATACTGATGCAGAGCAGCGTAAACAGAGGCCTTCAGAGCCATCAAGCGTACAAGCAGAGCTTTCTCCGCTAAACACAACGTGAAGTACAAGCTCAAAGGACCATCCGCGTAAGTACAGTACGTCCAGGCCACTCCAGCGTAAACAGGGTTCTTCATCACCTCCATGGCGTAAAACTCATCCGCTCTTAAAGCAGCGTTAAAGCATACGAGGAACGCTTCGTCTTCCCCAAAATGAACCTGTCAAGTCACGCAGTGAACCTGACCTCTGACTCCTGACAAAAAGTGCTGTACGGCTACCCAGACAACGACTGGAAATGAGGACAGACCCCTCGGAACGCGCACCATAGTATGATGGCAGATCTCTGCATTTAATGCAGAGGATTTGGTTAAAATATCACCGAACCATCGTTTACTGACGTCCCCTCAGCATAAACTGCTCTTTCGCGTACAAGGGGATACGCTGCCTTGTTTTACACAGGCAAACATGAGCTGTTTTATGCTCCGCAGTAGACAAACCGCCTGCCACGTCAAAAGCTGCACTTCGTATGGGGCTCGAGGCACGTCTCTACGTCCAATTGCACAGAGCGGTGACAGTTTCTCTCAAGGCACGTCTCTGCGACGGATGCACAGAAGGGCTGCAGAGCTTCAAAATACGCCTCCGTATTTAATGTACAAGATGGTGGCAAATCTCTGCAAGAGATTTGATTATATCTTCAAAAGCCATAATTCCGGCTAAGACGTCCACAACAGCACTCTGGCACGGTACGCAGCGGCTTCTACGCCCACTCAAGATCTGTGCTCATTCGGCTTCTACGCCCATTCGGCTTCAAACGCCCACTCAGTCTCTACGACCATTCGGCTTCAAACGTCCACTCAGTCTCTACGATCATTCGGCTTCAAACGCCCGCTCAGTCTCTACAACCATTCGGCTTCTACGCCTACTCGGCTTCTATGCCCATCCGGTTTCTACGCCTATTTTGGCTTCTACGCCAGGGTGACAGTCATTTGGCTTATATGCCAACCTCTTCTACACAAGGGATACCTACCTACGTGGCTTCTACGCCGTGATCTTCGCAGCAGATATACGCATTTTGTCCCCTTAGTTGGACACGCGTCATATGCTCACTCAAAAGGTCATCTATACGCAGGCATTGGTTATTTTAACCGTTGTATAAAAGGGTGCTGTACTTTCCACTCCTCGGTTTTTACACCGATGGAGTGGTCACTGTCACCAAAACTCTATAAATAGAGACCCCTATCAATGGGGAAAAAGGTCAAAAAACTTCAAACTTGAAGATCGAACAAGGTCGAAACTTTGAAAGAAGGATCGAACAAGGCCGAACTTCCCAGAAAGATCGAACCGGAGGTCAAGAGAGAGAGAGAGAGAGAGAGTCCGGAGCTCAGGCAAAGAGTAGGGATCGACGACTTTGGCATCGTGCATCCACTCTCCTTTGTAACCTTCGAAGCTGCTACCTGTCTTCCACGGCACTTCTTCAACATCGTGTGGTCCAAGGGCTAAAGTGATCGACTGCAGATCAGACACCTATAGCAATTTATACCTAGATTAAATAAATTGTACTCCCACATCCTCGTATAGGATTAAATTATACAAGTTTGTTTGTAAACCAAAGGGCACGGGTTTCGTATAAACCCCGTCATTGAAATACACTTTCATTCTTTCGTTTAATACCACAAACAAGATGGCGACTCTGCTGGGGACGTCTTTCTCTTCTGATGAGGAAGTAATTGCTCAACACGATGCGGTATCTGTAGGAACCGTGAAGAAGACACTGATCGTTCATTTCGACCAGTCTGCCTACGAAGACATGCTTCGAGCCGGGGGTAGCTCTCACCCTCTCTCTGTCCAAGACAACAGGAAACTGCGCAAGGTGTGGATGCCCAAGACATCCTCTGCCATTCCTGTGGACTCTCCGATCTCTCCGATCTCTCCGACCAATAAGGTTTTAGCATCGCTCCCTCCGTGCCCTGCACGTAAAATTTAGTCTCCCGCTACGCGCGGTACAGACGAAACTTCGGGCAAAGCCTCAGCGCTAACCCAGAAGAATCCACTGCACTTTACGCGTAGAAATCAGTCTTCCGCTACGCGCGGTACAGACGAAACTTCGGGCAAAGCCTCAGCGGTAACCCAGAAGCATCCACTATGCTCCACGCGTAGAAATCAGTCTCCCGCTCCGTGCGGTACAGACAAAACTTCTGATGGTGCCTCAACGCTAAATCGGAGATACAGATCACGCTCCATGCGCAAGACAACATCTGACCTCTACGGTGAACCAGATGAGCGCTGTGATCTCCGCAAGGGAAAGCAAGCGGCAGAGTACTCAACTTCTCGGCCTTTACGCCAGCAAGGGAACAGTCTGCCTACCCTCCGGATTATGCGAGAAGCCGATGGCCGACTGAGGGCCTCTCCAGCTTTACGCCAGTCTGAGCGAATCTTCGAGTTACGCCAGGCAAGGTCCATCAGCGTAAAACAAGCCCAGGTTGCGGAAAGACACCCTCCCAGGGGATTATCCGCCACCCAGATGGCCAATCTGTTGTACACAGGTGGCACAGGGAAAATCGGGGTGCCCAACCTCCGCATGCCCGTTGATGGGAATAGCAGAAACAAGCATTCGTCTTCTTCTTCGGCAACTCCTCCTGACCTGCTCAAATATCTAATCCAGAAGCATAAAAAGAGGGAACCTTCCAACATGTCTATTACGCCTCCTAGCGAGCACTATTGTAATAGTCATAAGGTTGTGATTAATTGCTGCTGTGCCAAAGCAAAACGATCGGTTTTCGACCGGTTGAGCTACTCTCGGTCTTTCCAGGAAGAGGAACCCGCGCATGCATCTGTGAACATGGCTTCACACATACGTAGAGGAGGGTCGAGCTCAAGACGTCATCCCTCCAGGCCCCCGAGCCGAAGGAGGTTCAGTGAGCTCCTCAGGAACGCTGAAGCCGGGGTATTCCAAAACACTCGTGCAAGGTCACGACAACCAGCTTCGTCCTCTTTTGATTCCGACGCTGGGGGTCGCCAAGCCCCCGAATCAGAGGCAGAAAGTGTAGAGTCGACTTCTACAGCGACCTATACTAATCCTTCAATGACACCTCGGGAGATAGGAGTTTACGCCATTGAAGATGAATGCGAGGAAGCTTCACCGTCAGGGAACGCGGAACAACGCATCACTATACTGGAGACACCTCTGAAACAAATGTAATCCATGATGGAGAACATGCACCAGATGATGCTAACTCAGCACGCAACTGCCATGGCTCAAGCATCGGTCCCGCCAACTCAGATACGTGTGGGGGTGGACTTACCACCATCCAACCCGAGCCAAGAGCCTGCATTAGATCAAGAGTCAGCAGTTCCTCCGCTTCCTCACTCAGAGAATGCCTTACCTCCCGCTGGAGTTACGATACAACCGACTCCGCACCACTCCGTCGCCCCGCTTCCGACTGAAAATCCGATGCAGGCAGTACGGGAGTTGAAAGCCTAGTTCGACGCCTTGAAGCAAAAAGATCAGCTCAAGAAACTGGGAATCAACCAGCCCTACCCAGCTATCTGGGAGGAGGTCCCTTTTTCGCCGAGGTACAAATCTCAGACTATGGCCCTGTTCGAGGGAAAAACATCACCAAGTCAGTACATGAACTATTTCAGTATGATGACGGTGTTGCTACAAGGGAACGACGCCCTCCTCACTCGGGTGTTCAAAGGCTGTCTCTCAGGAGTAGCCTATCAGTGGTACCGTAGCTTGGCGGACAACTGCATTACTTCCTTCGAGGACTTTAGAGCTTTATTCTTTACACGATTCTACGAGGGAGGAACGGATATGTCTATGTCCTCTCTCATCGAAGTCAAGCAGAAGGAAAAGGAGGACGTTCGCATCTTCATTGAACGTTTTCGTCAGGCCACCTTACAGATGCCTCCAGGAGTTCCAGACTCTGCATTGGTAGACATTTGCAGGAAGAACCTCCTTTCTGTGGTCTCGGTGTTCACAGGACCGTATCAGTTTCATGATTGGCCCTCGTTCATCATCTCGGCAGTAGCCGTCGAAGACAACAGTCGCAAGGCGCGCGACAATGGCATCATGATCTCCGCCTCTGACAGAGGCAAGAGGTCATCTCCTAGCAGCGACCATCCTCGTGGTCCCAAAGGGAAAGAAGCCCTGGCAATCAATACGACCAGACCAAAGATTGCGGCAACCACGCAAACGAGACCCAGGACTTTCAGGCCCGTCGAAGTCTACTCTTTCGACGACGACGATATCCCAAGTATATTCAAGTGTCTCGTCAAAAGTGGCAAGATCACCCTTCCAGAGCTGAGGCGGCCCCAGGAAGTCGGCATACTAACGACCCCAAATACTGCATCTTCCACAGATACGTACACCACCCAACAAAGGTGTGTTACATACTGAAAAGGAAGATCCAGGGGTTAATCGATGCTAAGGCCATCACTCTGCACAACACCGAGAAGACGGTCACGGCCAACATGATCTCTCTGCAGTTTGGCAATCTGCCTCCCCAAGAGATCCCGGATGGCATTGTACCCATCTCCCGGACAACGATGAACATCGTCAATCTCCCTCCAGCTAGGGATCAAAATCATGACCTGGTACCCCTGACTACCCGGCAAGGCGAGATTATGTGGGTTCATCCAGATTTGGTGTCAGAGTTCGAGAAAGAAACTAAGGCTACTAAGCCTACATCCAAAAAGAGCTCCAAATACAGGCCATGCCATATGGTCGCGACTTTTTCGGCATCAGACGAAGACGAGGTATTTGCTACAACCCGTTCAGGGAAGGCCTACCTCAACGACTACGGAGCAAGTCAGGAAGGTGCACCGGCAGACGCTCCAGCGGCCAAACCTTCAGAGCAAAGTCCCGTCGTACCAGATATCAGTCCTTCGAAACCAACTCCGGCGGAGAAGGGGAAGCAAAAAGAAGTGCGCTTTGATAAACCTGTGAAAAACATTCCAAGCAAAGGTTTAGAGAAGCCATACAACTTCGACATCCTGGCCCAACTAGCTAATACGCCAGCCAGGTTGTCCATCTTCGAGCTACTCAGGCTCTTCCAAGACACTCGTCTAGCCCTGAGTGAAGCGCTGATGCAGGAGGAGGCATACTTGACCCAGCTCAAGTCCCACGACGAAGAACCAGTGGCGTATCCTCAATGCCACAGTATAATGGAGGTGGTCCCGAATATCACTTTCACTCAAAACAACATGCTGTTAAAATATAACAGACATGACAGGCCCCTCTATTACACCGGATACGTCGGTTCCATGGAGGTCGACCGGATTCACATAGATCCGGGATCGTCGATCAGCATCATCCCTCACAGTCTGCTCAGACCGCTGAGAATTCCTACCAGCGAATTGGCTTACACCACCACTACAATCGTGGGTTTCAACGCCGGAAGAAGTAAGCCGTTGAGGAAAATTCGCCTGAGGATCTAGATCGGCAACCTTAGATCGGTGGCCACATGTTACGTCATCGATTCAGAGGTGTCCTACAATATTTTGCTGGGAAGACCGTGGATCCACGACCACAACATCGTTCCTTCAACCCTACATCAATGCCTTAAATATGTAGACGCACAAGGAATGGTACAAACGGAGGTGGCTGACCTAAACCCGTTCAAAGGAATAGAATCCTACTATTCCGATGCCGTGTTGTACTCCCAAGACCACACGGAAGAAGTGTCAGGCGAGGCAGAGAAAGAATCCCACCGGGAGCCAGAAGAACCCTCTGCCACACTACCGCTGTCAATCAGAGTGAAAGGACGAACTACTCGTCCAAAAGCCATAGAGCCTATGGCTATCCACCTGAAAAAGACCAGGTCAGGAGAAGGGAGTGATCCTCTGGTGATCACTTTGAACCGGAAGCCCCCACCCTTGGTCATCAACCATCGGCGCGACAGGCAGCCGACTGATGTAAATGCAACCTGGAACGGAGTTCCAGATGATAATAAACATCCTCTTTTCCAGTATATTGACGCTCAAATTCCAAAATAGAAATCCACTCCCCGTGACGAGGTAGAACCCATAGCACAAAAATTCTTGGAAGCTATAAACTCCTACCGTCCGTATGTCTGAGAAGTTGCGTCATCATCCAACGTCATCACAACGTATGGACCACATGAGGATTCTATCTTCATTGTCCCGCCTACCTGCAGCAGTCAGCGTCCAATATTTTTTGGCCGCATGTGCAATCAACCGACTGACCAGGAAGATCCTTTCGATGACGATACTGGGAAAATGCAAGTTCACCGATACAGCCCGCAACTACGGAAGAGGCAGACGAACGCCACCGTGCGGCGACCCCCGCTATCGACAAACTCGCTTCGGATTAGGGTATGCCACCTCCCTTACGACTTCCAAGTCAGACGAGGACATCTTTTCCTCTTCCCAGAATGGCTCGTCGCCCCCCGACTCACCTGATGCTCTCGAACAAACACTGTCAGTAAATATGGTAGTGACAGATCCCTTAGAAGCAGACGAACAGGATTCTGAGCCGTTTGAGAATGACTCTTGGGCTCAACAAATGGATACGCAATGGAAATTTTACTTCGAGCAAAGAGAACCTCCCACCAAGGACGAAGTTATCCAAATTGATGTTGGGGGCAAACTTTCGCCAAAATCGATATTTATCAGCAACAATCTTCCCCCAGCTGAAAGGGAAGAAATCATACAGCTGATAAAGGAATATATCGACGTCTTTGCATAGGATTATGAGGACATGCCAGGCCTAGACCCGAAGGTAGATACTCATAAACTCAATATATTGACCAATTCGAAGCCAGTGAAGCAGCACCAACGCCGGTTCCGCCCAGATATGATGGACGCCATCGAAACTGAAGTCAAGAAGTTGATAGCCTACGGTTTCATCCGGGAAGAACAACATCCCGACTGGGTCGCCAACGTTGTCCCAGTCCTGAAAAAGACTGGAAAGGTACGTATCTGCATCGATTATCGAGGTCTGAATACGGCCTGCCCCAAAGATGAGTTCCCTCTTCCCATCATGGACATCATGATCGACAACACCTGCGGCTTTGAACGCATGTCTTTCATGGACGAATTCTCAGGATACAATCAGATCAAGATGCATCCTGAAGACGAGAAGCACACTGCCTTCCGGACACCATTGGGGGTATATTGCTATACGGTCATGCCCTTCGGATTGAAGAACACCGGGGCTACATACCAACGGGCTATGAGTAACATATTCCATAAGCATTTACGTAAAACAGTGGAATGTTACGTGGACGACATAGCCGTCAAGAGTCGCCTCAAAGACGATCACGTTCAAGACTTGAGGACGGTATTCGAGTTAATGCGCCAACATCAACTCAAGATGAACCCTACGAAGTCTTTTCTGGGTGTATCCAGTGGCAAGTTCCTGGGATTTGTCATCACCGCCAAAGGCATCCAGGTGGACCCTGACAAAGTCCAGGCAATCGTAGAAATGCGACCGCCCCATAATCTGAGGGAACTCCGGGGATTTCAAGGCCGTCTGGCTTATATCCGGCGATTCATATCCAACCTCTCAGGGAGATGTCAGCCCTTTTCTCATCTCATGAAGAAAGGTGTATCCTTCGTATGGGACGAAGCCTGTCAGCAAGTGTTCGGAGATATCAAGCGCTACCACACCAGTCCGCCAGTTCTGGTGCCTCCCGTCATGGGAAGACCATTCTTGCTGTATGTTCGAGCGATAGATCATTCGCTAGGAGCTCTTCTCGCACAGAAGAACGACATGGGTCATGAACATGCTATCTACTACCTCAACAGGATGATGGTCGGAGCCGAACACCGGTACAACCCAGTGGAGAAAGAATGCTTGGCTCTGATGTTCGCTATCCAGAAGATGCGGCACTATGTCGCTGGCCAGACTATTAATATCATCTCCAGGATCAACCCTCTTCGAGTACTGATGAGCAAGCCTAGTGCTCTTAATTCTCGACGCGTGACTTATGCGATGCTATTAACACCATATGACATGGTATACGTACCGCAGAAGTCCATCAAGGGCCAAGCGCTGGCTGACTTCCTAGCTGCTCATCCGATCCCGGAGGCCTCCAAATTATACGAGGACATTCCCGATGAAGTTGCAGAATGTAATTCCGTAATAAAAACTGACGCATGGCAACTATTCTTCGATGGTGCCTCCAGAACCGGTCCTAGGGGAAACGTCGTTTCAGGAGTAGGAGTCGTCCTGGTCACTCCTGATAAACTCGTCATCTATCGAGCATATTCTCTTAGTGAGCCATGCTCCAACAATATGGCAGAGTACAACGCTCTACTAATCGGGCTCCAAATCGCTAAAGAGCTGGGGGTCGAGTCCCTGGAAGCTTTCGGTGATTCTCTGCTTATCGTCAATCAAGTCAGGGGAATATATGAAGTCCGGAATCCAGACCTCATCCCCTATCACCGAGCGACGGTCGAGATAGCCATGACATTCAAAGGATTCTTCCTAGAGCATGTACCTTGATCTCAGAATCTAGAAGCTGATGCCCTAGCCAGTCTAGCTGCAGATTTAGCCACTCCTATAAGAAGGCAGGATTCGGTAATCCTTCTTAACAGAGATTTATTATGTGTGAAGAACAACTTTCACATAGAACGCAGCTACACCGTGAACACAGATCCCCCTAGAAGAGACTGGAGAAGTCCCTTCATAGATTTCGTCGTATACGGAATCTTGCCGGAGGACCCTAAAGAAGCAGTATCCGTCAAAAGACGATCATTACGCTTCTACTACGACGCATCTTCACAATGCCTATATCGCCGGACCTACGACGGACTGCTATTGAGATATCTCTCTAACGACGAAGCATAACAGATTATCAGTGAAGCTCACGACGGCGTATGCGGAGCACATCAACCCGGTCCTAAGCTACAGGATCGCATCAGAAGAATGGGCTATTACTGGCCTACTATGATCGCAGATGCAATACGGTATGCAAGACAATGCAGAGCCTGTCAGGTTCATGCAGACTTCATACATCAACTGTCTGAACATCTACATCCTACGGTCGCATCCTGGCCTTTCGAAGCATGGGATATGGATATCATCGGTCCTATTCACCCGTCTTCTTCCAGTGGTCACCGGTTCATACTGGCCATCACGGATTACTTCTCCAAATGGACAGAGGCGATCCCTCTTGCTGAGGTGAAGGCGTCTAATGTGATCAGCTTCATCAAGCATCATGTTATTTATCGCTTCGGGGTACCCCGGAGGATAATTCACGATAATGGGCCTCAGTTCATCAGCCAAGCGTTTCATCAATTTTGCGATAAAAATCGGATACACAATATTGCCTCTACGGCATATTATCCAGCTGCTAATGGTTTGGCGGAAGCTTTCAACAAAACCATTATCAAACTCTTAAAGAAATTCGTCTCTTCAAATAAGAGAGATTGGAATGAGAAGCTGGGCGAATATCTCTGGGCATATCGCACAACGGTACAAACACCGACAGGTTGTACCCCATTCTCGCTGGTCTACGGGAGCGAAGCAGTTCTCCCCATTGAAATCCAGATCCCGTCACTCAGGATAGCCGTGACTAATGAGCTGACTCGAGAAAAGAATGACCTGTTAAGGCTCCAAGAGCTAGAAGGATTAGACGAGAAACGCCTCCAAGCTCAACAGTGCATCGCGCTCTACCAAGCACGTATTTCCAAAGCTTTCAATCATAAAGTAAAGGAAAGAGTGTTCAAAGTCGGCGAGCTAGTTCTAGCCGTAAGAAGGCCGATGATTCTTACTCACAGAAGTAAAGGCAAATTCCAGCCCAAATGGGAAGGCCCTTATGTGATCGAGACAACGTTCTCACACGGCGCCTACAGGATAGCCCAGCCTAATGGAGACCTGTTAATGGCTCCTATCAACGGCAAATTCCTGAAAAGGTACTATGCTTAATCTTCCCTACTCGAGTGGAATATAGCGAGGATCTCAATTCTAACAAAATTACTCCCAAAACGAAACTAGTTGGATCATATCCTATCATGTCTGTATGACCTCTGAATAGATATATCCTGCTAAAAAGTTTATCGAGAGTCTATCATGTCCATACTACCTCTGATATCACTCTCGCCCAAACCTGTCATTTATATTCCGAAATGATGGGTCCACAAAGTCAGAAAAGAGTCGCTTTTATTTATTCCCGATAAAGAGCAGAATTACATCTGGGGAAGCAAAAAAGAGAAAGGATACATCATGATGGGGGAGCAGTCAGATCGCGAATCAGCCGCTCCAGTGCAGCTATCTTCTCATTCCTGGAAACAAAGGCATCGGCGCGAGCCCGCTCCAGCCGTGCCTCGGGATTGTTCGTAAGGGTCAGCTCAGCCCTTGCCCGAAGAGAGCCCGCACGGGCAGCTTCTGCACGCTCCAAATCCCGTTGTGCTGCGCTCAGTCTACCAGTCGCTACATCTAGACCTGCCAACGACTGAGAAGCCCACTCCTCTGCCAGAGCGAGTTTTTTCTTCAGCTTGCGGGCCCTCGCTGCGTTCCCTTCGTGCTCGGATCGGAGCTTCGTCTCAAGAGCGAGAGCCTCTTCCACGACAGCTTTTCTTTTATCCATCTCCAGCTTATATGTTTTGATGGAGTTGTCCAGGCTTTCCAGCTGTGTAGAAAGCCGTGCAGTCATGAGGTCGTATCTGGCCTGGACCTCAGCATCAAAGCTACCCCAAGTCAGCTACAAGTATTCGTTAATGGGTTGCTCTAAACCATTAACCACCGCCTCCAGGGCGTCAGCTACCCCAGGATCGTCGAACTCCCTGACAGCCCCGATCGAAAACTGAGAAGTCTTCTTCAGGCGCTTGAAATCTAGACTCTTCGCCAACACCATTGATATCATCGTTTTCAAACCGGTGTAAAAGAGGCTGGTATGTTGCTCGGTCAGCGCAACTAGATCCGACTGAATGCCAGGAGTGGCCGCGATATCAGCAAGTCCCCCTCCGGGAATGATTGCAGACGAAGTGGCCACAGCCGCCGCCTCGACGGGTGGTGCGACAAAAGGAGGTGCAACGACGACGATCGAAGTCATCAGCATACTCGCGAGAGGCTAAGTCACGATGACGGGTTCGTCCTCCTCTCGAGATGACAAAACCACTCCAGGCGAGCTGGCCCCTGAAGGTATTTCCTCCTCGAAGTCGAAAGCCTCCGTATCATCGCTAGGAGCCGGAGCAGAGCCAGAAGGTGCTTCAACGCTGTACTCCCCGTGGACGCCATCCCCTGAGAAAAGGACCAGAAAGTTGATATCAATATGATGGTAATCTTTCTAAAGGGAGACATAAAGACGACATTTACCCGGAGCCAACGGTATATATGGCGCATCTGCAGCCGATGTAGCTAAACCACGCTTTAATGACGCAATACGAACTATCATACCTGGAGAAGGAGGTGGGCCAACCGACATCGCCCGGAGTTCTGCCAAGCCTTCACCGAGACGCAGTCGAGGTTCGTCAACTGGAATCTCGCTAGGCGTGCTCGCTGACACAGCGGGAGTTTTATCCGTTGCTGGTCTAGGGAAAGATTCTCCTATCTGCCGCGGCCACGCAGGCAATCTCGCTCCACTACCTGGAGCAGTAGCAACGACAGCAACCTCTAGCGAAGATTCTCTGGCGCCGTCGGCCGAAACTGTAGAAGGTCCCTCTCTAAAAGGCGAGGAACCTCCAGCCAAAGAATCATCCCTGATATGGGGAGATGCAGGCTCACTCCCGGGAGCCTCAATACCAAGAATGCGGAGAGGACGAGCAACTGTCTCCTTCCTCCTCTTACGAAGAGAAGCTTCCTTCGGGGCAGAAGCCCGTCGCTTCCCGGAAGAGACTACCAAAGCCCCCGCAGGCGGAGGCACTTCACACCTCGGCACCGATACCAGAGGCTCATCCGGAGTCCTAGACTCCTCACCCTCGTCAGAAGAAACCGAGGGGACTTCAACTCTTTCCCCAGGCTTGGGAGAAGGCACCCTGAAGCTTCCACGTATGTCAAAATCATGATGGAAGGTGTTAATCGCCACATAGAACTGGGCGTAAGAATGGAGAATGCGGAGCTCCGTGGAGGTTGTAACGACCGGCACAATGAAGATTGCTCCCGTACAACCCATGATAAAATATCGCCACCCTCTGACTCCATCAATGAGTCCGCCCCTGGACCTAAAGCTGGTGAAGGTATTGCCCACGTGCAACTGATCGTACCCAAACTGCCTGGCGAACCGACTAGGCAAGTAGGGCTCGAAGAAGCAATGGTCCTCGCTCCTGTACAGCAGATAGGAGGGTCTAATGCAGACCAACCAATTGAAAGCTTCCGGAGAAAGATCGGTCTTCTCTCCACCTGAATCCTCAAGTCTCACCCCTGATTGATTGCGATGTACAGGAGGGGGAGTACAGAGGAGCTTTCAGCCGTGACTGAGGTTCAACACCAGCCGACAATCCAAAGTTGTGTTCACATTCCAGGGAGAGTCCTTGTAGTTCGTCAAGAAGTTACCCCCCGAGCTGCTACCAGAGCCGAAAGACATCACCCGGGGATTGTGGAGAATTAACCATTCCATCAAGTACAGGTATGGTAATTCCACCCGGGGAAAACTCTCACGCCGAGCTTCATCGACGAGCAACCCATCAGTCATGGCTCTCAGGACAGCCTGTATACGGTACACCATGGCAGGAAGCAAGCCCAGTCTTGCCCCGAACACCAGATGCACTGCCGGCCACAGGATGTTTCGGTGAATGCGGTCCACGGATGCAGTACCGGGCACTACTACTCGACGCAGCCATATCGAGAGGAAACCGGCCAGCTGGGCTTCCTTAGACAGAGGCCTGCGGCAGCGCCTCAAGTAACTGTAGGCCTTAGTGCCTTCAGGGTACTTTCCTACCCCCTCAACGAGAATCTGATCTGGAGCTTTAGCCTCCTCCATAAGATCCTCAACGACCTGGGCACTAAGCACACCCAAACAGTTCACGGGCTCATTCTTGTCCCCCGAGACTTTCTCTGACTTGGCGGCCCTGGCTCGGTGGAAGAAGAGGTAGGACATCCACTTGGTGGTGTGAGCCAAATCAGAAGGCTCGTTATAAAAAGAGGTGCACGCAAAGTATTGACACATCAGCTCCTGATACACTTCCGCCACCCGAGGGTCCAAGTCCCCCAACTCCCGGTTGGTGGGAACATACTCTTCGTATGGGGTATCCCCCATCGGCAGTCTCGAGACCATTGCCATCTCATGGAGGGCCAATCCCAACTCCCCCAGTAGAGTGGCAAAAGTCCCGGTGAGAGAAATGTATCGCTCCATCAGTGCCAAGAACAAGTTAGGGTTGGGAGGCAACCCAACACTAGTCGCACTCACAGCGGCATACAGTCCAATGCCCTCCAGTTCTCTCCGAAAGTGCTTCAAAGCCTAGTCAACTAGGCAAGTCCATCGGAGGTTTGTTGGGGTGAACCACCCATTGCACCGAGGATTCTCCTTGGGATATACCCCACCTCGTCCCATGAAGTCGTTGCAGAAGGTCGGCAATTGGACCGGCTGGATCACTGAGCTGTCTTCACTCGGGACACTGCCCGGGCACAGTCCCCTGAATAACGTCACAACGCCGGAAGGGCGGCTGACAAACGACCGCTGGTCAGCCCCTTTCAGATGAAAGATCTTCCCCGGCTTGCCGTGAAGATCGGGAGTCAACGTCCACGACATCCTCCTGGGATGCGTCGCATGGAAGAAAGCCGAGATGGGATAATCCCTCGGCATCGTTGGCAGATACAAAACCAAATTCCCGGCAGGAAAAACCCAGGGTTCCCTCTTGGGCTTCGACTGGGACTGTTTATCAATCATGTCCCCAAAGAGGAAAGCCGACTTTATGTACTGCTCCCCGTCTACGTATGTCAGGGGCTCCCCGTTGATCATGTTCAGCAGCGTCCGCTCACCCTGAGCCGATATCAAGATCCCCCTTCCTTCAGGATATTGGGGTCTGGAGATAGGAAATGTCACGTGGGACAGATCCTCCAGATAGTTCGAGTGCAGCATCCCGGCAGCAGAACCCATCACCTCGGCCAGTGGAGACTCACCCAAATCAATTGCAAAAGTGCAAGGAAAATATGTCATTACAAATCTTGCACAAACATACAGACCAAAGAAACGACAGTCTGTGCTCTACGTCAAGATTGCACAAATTTGGTCATTTTACGCCGGAAGTCCCCTTCACAAGCGTAAAACTCAAATTTTATGATATACGCCAATTTTCGTTAGTCAGAGCTTTTACGCTCGAAACTACGAAAATATGGAGTTTTGATGCTGGCACATTAGAAATGTGGGCGTAAAAGATGAAAACGTCTCCGTGCGTCATCTTCCTCAAAGAGGCTATCAGCACAGGAGACGACCTAGCGCAGTCACGTTCAACGTGTGCGAAGGATTTTTCATCATTTTTTATCATCCCAAAAGGCTCTACCTCTAAGACCGGGTGCGCTGCTCGTCGGCGGGATACTCCGCTCAGAGTGAAGTTCACCTTGCCCGACCAAAGACTCCCTCGCTGGGGCAGAAGAATGAGAAGAAGAACCTATGCTCTTTTCCTTAGTGGAGGGGGTTTGTTTCGGCGCCATTTTTGAAGACTCGAAGTGCTCGGAGAAGGAACGAAGAAAAACTCGAACAGTCGAAAGCTCTCTTTCGCGGAAGACGGATAAAAAGTTTTTCTCTCAAAGGCTTGGGATATATATAGAGTTCGAGTCGACTCCTCGAATCCTCGGATGGACTCCTCGAGACCCTAACCAAATCTCGCAATTAATAGGTGGTTATGATCGGATGCTACGTCAGCCCACTACTCTCAAAAGATGGACAGTTAGCGAATTCGAAAATTTTTCGCGCAAAGCAGTTCGGCGGTTTCTACGCTAAAGGAGCTTTCTACGCTCGACAGCAACAGATCTACGGTTTTACGCTCATAAGCTATAAGTCTATGGTTTTTCGCCCAGATGCCTTTGTGCTCGGTAGCTTTTATGCTCGAGAGGCAACAAACCTACGACTTTACGCTCAGCAGATACCAAATCGATGATCTCACGCTCGGTGGCGCTCAGTTTATGCTCAGAAGCAATAGATCCGCAAACTTTACGCTCGGAGAAATTTTCTTTTCAGGAGCTACAGATCTACAGTTTTACGCTAAAGGAGCTTTCTACGCTCGACAGCTACGAATCTACGGCTTTACGTTCGACAGCTATAAGTCTATGGTTTTACGCCCGGATGCCTTTGGCTCGGTAGCTTTTATGCTCGGTAGCTTTTATGCTCGAGAGGCAACCAACCTAGGACTTCACGCTCAGGAACCACAAGTCTACGATTTCACGCTCGATGGTGTTCTACGCTCACAGGCTACAGATCTCCAGTCCTACACTAAAGGAGCTTTCTACGCTCGACAGCTACGAATCTACGGCTTTACGTCCGACAGCAATAAGTCTATGGTTTTACGCCCGGATGCCTTTGTGCTCGGTAGCTTTTATGCTCGAGAGGCAACAAACCTACGACTTCACGCTCAGGAACCACAAGTCTACGATTTCATGCTCGATGGTGTTTTACGCCCAGAGGCTACAGGCTGATGATTTCACGCTCCACGACTTTCCGCATATCCGAACAGTCCCCAAAGCGGTCAATTGCAAAGAGTTCACATAGAAGATACTCGTTTTTGACCCCAAAGTACCCAAAACATACAGAGTTCAAACATTGAGAAATTACTCTTCTCGGGTCCAAAATTGGAGGTTCATCCAGACTCCAGTCTGAACATCTCGTCTATCAAGATGGCAAACTCAGTTCGACAGACAAATCCTCGATCATGTTCCAAGGGAGTTTCGAGAGGTCGTTCTTGAAGACGAAGTCTGAACAAAAATTCTGCTCATCAGAAGCAGCAGGTCAGAGCTCTACGCGGTCCCTCAGTCCTAGCAACAGGACAGTTCTAAATGTTCAAAAAATGCTTAACAGCGTTCTATGGACTGTTCGCTATGCGCAAAAGGACAGGACCTAGCACTCTTTCTACGGAGTTGGCGTAAAGAATCAGACGTGTCGAAGCTATACATATTCAGACTTCACAGCAACGTATGACAAGATGATCATATGAAGAAGAAGACGATTTTATTAAAATCAAAATCACGATTACATATGAGGGAAATCCAATCTACAAGGGTTTTTCTCTATTTTTTTCATGATTACATCTGAGGGAAACTCCGTCTACAAAGGAGATCCCCTCTCGTCGTCTGAAGATCGCCCAGAAGCTGTTCTGACAGGTTCTCGCTGGGCTTCAATTCTTCATCCATCTTCTCCAGCAGTCAATCAGTTCCAGCAAACTGACTGACATGGCAATGATCAACGACGGGAGGATACAGAGCTGGGCCTGCATAAATTATGCAGATCCCATGCTTCGTGCGCCGCTCAAGCCGGGACAGAGCAAGTCTGTCTGACTCTCGTCACCGGAGGCAACGGGAGAAGACACCACTTGCAAGCGGTGTGGTCAAATACGACCCTTCCTCTCTCCTGGGCAAACGCCATATAAAGTTGCTGATTATCCCGAGCAAGGGAGGCTAAGATATCCTTCCATGATCCATCGTTGCAGTGGACACTTGCTCGAAGATGCAGTCTTTTTCGGCTCCCTACATGCTGGAAGAACATGATCTCCTTCTTCCTCAGGTCGACCCGACGAACTCCGGCGATCATCTCTGCATGGTGATGGAAATGCGGGGAGAACAGGTTAACTCCCCCAGCCTTTTTATAGGCAAAAGAGATCACAGCGGTCCCCAATAAATCCGCCATAAAGTCCGTATCGACCGTTTCAACGCTCCATTCAGAAACGTTTCGAGTTACGAGGGGCCGTTCATGCTTCATTCAAAGCGTTTCAAATTTCGAGGAATTTAAAAGCTTTGAAGGGGGTCTTGTAGAAGCATGAAAAATACGCTGGGAGGAGCTACGCAGCATACTGATACAGAGCAGCGTAAACAGAGGCCTTCAGAGCCATCAAGCGTACAAGCAGAACTTTCTCCGCTAAACACAACGTGAAGTACAAGCTCAAAGGACCATCCGCGTAAGTGCAGTACGTCCAGGCCGCTCCAGCGTAAACAGGGTTCTTCATCGCCTCCATGGCGTAAAACTCATCCGCTCTCAAAGCAGCGTTAAAGCATACGAGGAACGCTTTGTCTTCCCCGAAATGAACCTGTCAAGTCACGCAGTGAACCTGATCTCTGACTCCTGACAAAAAGTGCTGCACGGCTACCCAGACGAAGGCTGGAAACGAGGACAGACCCCTCGGGACGCGCACCACAGTATGATGGCGGATCTCTGTATTTAATACAGAGGATTTGGTTAAAATATCACCGAACCGTCGTTTACTGACGTCCCCTCAGCATAAACTGCTCTTTCGCGTACAAGGGGATACGCGCCTTGTTTTACACAGGCAAACATGAGCTATTTTACGCTCCGCAGTAGACAAACCGCCTGCCACGTCAAAAGTTGTACTTCGTACGGGGCTCGAGGCACGTCTCTACGTCCAATTGCACAGAGCGGTGACAGTTTCTCTCAAGGCACATCTCTGCGACGGATGCACAGAAGGGCTTCAAAACACGCCTCCGTATTTAATGCACAAGATGGTGGCAAATCTTTGCAAGAGATTTGATTATATCTTCAAAAGCCGTAATTCCGGCTAAGACGTCCACATCAGCACTCTGGCACGGTACGCAGCGGCTTCTACGTCCACTCAAGATCTGTGCTCATTCGGCTTCTACGCCCATTCAGCTTCAAACACCCACTCAGTCTCTACGACCATTCGGCTTCAAACGCCCGCTCAGTCTCTACGACCATTCGGCTTCAAACGCCCGCTCAGTCTCTACGACCATTCAGCTTCTACGCCTATTCGGCTTCTATGCCCATCCGGCTTCTACGCCTACTCGGCTTCTATTCCTATTTTGGCTTCTACGCCAGGGTGACAGTCATTTGGCTTCTACGCCAACCTCTTCTACACAAGGGATACCTACCTACGTGGCTTTTACGCCGTGATCTTCGCAGCAGATATACGCGTTTTGTCCCCTTAGTTGGACACGCGTCACATGCTCACTCAAAAGGTCATCTATACGCAAGCATTGGTTATTTTAACCGTTGTGTAAAAGGGTGCTGTACTTTCCACTCCTCGGTTTTTACACCGACGGAGTGGTCACTGTCACCAAAACTTTATAAATAGAGACCCCTATCAATGGGGAAAAAGGTCGAAAAACTTCAAACTTGAAGATCGAACAAGGTCGAAACTTTGAAAGAAGGATCGAACAAGGTCGAACTTCCCAGAAAGATCGAACCGGAGGTCAAGAGAGAGAGAGAGAGAGAGAGAGTCCGGAGCTCAGGCAAAGAGTAGGGATCGACGACTTTGGCATCGTGCATCCACTCTCCTTTGCAACCTTCGAAGCTGCTACCTGTCTTCCACGGCACTTCTTCAACATCGTGTGGTCCAAGGGCTAAAGTGATCGACTACAGATCAGACACCTATAGTAATTTATACCCAGATTAAATAAATTGTACTCCCACATCCTCGTATAGGATTAAATTATACAAGTTTGTTTGTAAACCAAAGGGCACGGGTTTCGTATAAACCCCGTCATTGAAATACACTTTCATTCTTTCGTTTAATACCACAAACAGCAGTTTAAGCATGCAAGCATTCAACTCAATCCAAATGACAAGCAATACATAACCAACTCGAGGGATTCTAGCATGCAACCCGTCCTAATCAAGCCATCGCTTGCACGATAACATATCGAACCATCAACCAAGCCTCAATATCCTTCCTCAACCAACTTGATACAATCCATTTCAAAGTGCACACTCTTGCTGAGGCAAGGTGGCCGCGCCTACACGAAGCACAAACCAACCAAAGTAAAGCAAACAAACTCTTATCTATATGAAGTCACTGGCCAAGCCATAAAGGACATTGATCGGACCAAATTAATAGGACAGTCCTACCCGATCCAGGGCAGGGCAGCTACTCCCTCCTGGTGGTATCGGACTACCTGTCACGCTCCAGTCCCAAAAATATATAGGACTAGGACACGTAAGCATGCCAGCTGCATGGATATGACAACTCCAATATATGGAAACCAAACCCATACGTACGCTGTAATATGAACATCAAATCCACAGTGGTATAACATATGTCACAAGTCACAGGGTATAATCTAAATCTCATCCACGAAAATCAATATAAATAAATAACCAGTATTTATGAAACTAGATCTCAATAAGAAGTATCTAAGGATGATAGTTGGGTGGAAACAAATCCACTACTAACTCGAATATAAGAGCAAATACAGTATAAGTACAACACAATCAAACCCAATATAAGTATACCAGCTAGCAATCACAGATCGAAGAGAAGGCATCCTCGAAACATACGTAACCATCCGAATCTGCGCTCCTGCGAATACTCAAGAACAGATACACCTGGCAGGGGACCAGGTCCTCAGAGAGACATAACAAGATACTTAAACACATGCCAATAAAGTACTGAAATAAATATCCAATGGGGTCGCCTAACCGTCTAAGTGAATGCAGTTAAGAACAACTTTTCCCACAAGTGAGCTATCTGGCTAAAAACTGGGATTTGGCATGATTCCCTTTTGGGGATCCAGGGGCCCAAAGGCACGTCGTCTTTTGAACGGCGGAGGCCCGCCAATGTACATAATATATATAAGGGTTATCACCACCCGTATCTTCGAGGGAGAATCCGGGCGCACAGGAAAAAGTGCAAAGGAGCTCAAATACGGTACTTGTTGTTCTCCCCACCCCATGCTCCAAGCATGTCACATCCATGACATAATTTGGTTCATAGCCTATTCTTAGTACCCTAGCCCAATCCTGCAACCAAACAAGGACAAGGATGGGACCACCGTACTACAATAGGCTATGTCCCTAGACCTCTAATAACTGCTAAGTCTACTAGCATGCAAAGTTTCTAACAACAGTTATTCCTAACGCACGGCCCAACGCACGGCCCACACGTACAGGAGGCCAAATATGCACGCAAGTCCGTGATCTACATGAGACTCACAACTCGTGTAACAACTGTGTCATGGCCAATGATCCTAAAGATGCTACATGATAATGGGGTAGTCTCATAAACAAGGTCAATGTAATACATAAATAAAAATATATCGCGACGACACCGTCGCGCGTATTTTATATAACAGTTAAAATATATGAACTAAAGATAGAAAATAAAGATGCATGCAACATATAGAATATAAATAACAGTACAATGGCAAGGTATACTTGCCTGGCAAAAAATCGTAAAATGTAACGTCCAGATGTCCAATACACAGGGCCAGAAGCTATGACCTCAGAACAAATGTCTCCGGATGCTGAAATAGATATCACCAACATTCCCAGAATAAGTAAAATAGCTAGAAAGCACTTCCCATTCGTCCAATTTGGACACAGGGGCAAAACCATAATTTTGGGTCAAAGTGGGGTCCATGTGTGGCCCACTTTGCACCGAAAAACGTGTCAAAACTAATGGTCTCCAAATTCGTCCAACTTAGTGTCAACAAGTCCAGAACGATGATACAAACCCAAAGGAACTTTCAGAACTGGATTTCGATGAGCCGATCACAAAATCGCCCGTCAAGTGGAGCCTTGGGGCCCACGATACGCGATTTTGTCAACGTTCTCAGAATCGAACCAAACTTGGGTCACAGGACCAGCGTATGGCTACGAGTCCGATGGCGCAAGTTCCGTCTCGATCCGACGTGTGTACACAAAGTTACGACGTGTTCCAGAACAGGCGGATACAGGCCGTTGTCGGCGGATACGCGTTGATTCCGGTGTGCACGCACACCCAAATCAACTTCTGCGAAATCTCGCACATCCGTATCAACGGCGTGCACCTTTTGGTGAAGACTGCGCGCGACCAAGTTATCCCGTTTGGCGGGGCATACTCAGTTCCGGGGTGAAACAGGGCATTGTTTTTCCTGTTTTTGGATCGCGGTTCGCGATCGCCACAGGATGCGACGCACCGTGCGGGTTACACGGGCATCGAGGGGGTTACACAGTCTACGCATCACAACAAACGGGATAGAAAATGGGGCAACGAGGAGAGAAAAAAAGCTACCTGAACAGGGCTTCGTGAAACTGGGTTCTTTGTGTCCGCGAGTCGTCTTGACACAGGGGGACACTGTGTCCGGTCTAGGTTTTAGGGTTTCCGCCGGAGATCTTCGCCAGAGCTGGCTAGGGCAGGGCTGGGTACGGCGCTTCGGGTGCGGCTAGGAGTTGACGAGGCTGAGGAGGGCCGTTGGTGGTGGTGCTGGTGGTGGAGACGGCGAGAAGATGGGTGAGAGTCGTCGGGGACGAAGGGGCTGCGGGGTGTTAGGGTTCCGACGAGGAGACGGGGACGTTCGTCGGGAGGAGGAAGAGGGAAGTTAGGGTCGTGATCGAGGCGGAGGAAGGCGGCTCTGCGGGTTTGGGAGCTCGACGGTGGTAGCTAGGGTTCGTCGTCGAGGACGACGGGGGAGGAGAGTGGCGGAGAGGGAAGGCGGAGCGGTGCTGAGGGTAAGGCGAGGACGACTGTGCGGGGTGTCGTCGAGGGCTGGGAGAAGGAGGCGGTGGAGAAGGGAAGCGAGCGGTGGGTTTCAGGGCAGAGGAAGGAGGAGAGATATTAGGGTTCCGGCCGGCGTCGGGGATTAAATAGACGCCGACACAGGCGGATTAAAATAGGATTCCGGTTAGGGTTCAGATTAGGATTTGGGTTACGGGTCCGGGTCGGGTCAGCGGGTCGGACGGCGGATCCGGCCCGATCCGCTAAGGCTAGGGTGCGGGTTTGGGTATGCGGGTTTCGGGTCGGGTTTAGATCCGACCCGACCCGCTAAGGATGGGTTCGGTTCAGTTGAATCGGGTCTGGGTTGGTTTGGTTTATTTCAAAATAAACCGGATTTATTTCTAGGGTTTAATTAGGTTTAGTTATTCATTGGTTTTTAGGGCTTTAAAAATGCTTCTGGGGTCCAATAAATTCACAGAAAATTATCCTATGTCCAGTTTTTCATTTTACACCAGAAAATATTATTTTCATAATATTTTAATATTAATTAACAATAATTAAAAATCATTTAATTATAAATATCTTAGTTTTAATTCCAGAAAAATTACAAAAAATTGTGTAAAAATTTGTTTTTAAAAATTCTTTAAAATCAGGGTGTTTACACTACCGGCACCGCGCCCAAGACGTGATACCCATTGTTTCCTCCATGGTAGAATGGTCCCGGTGCCCCGGTGCCTCATCCCGTTCCAGGAAACCAAACCCTGTGCAACACAGGTTGTCCGTGACATGCAGACACCAAGTAGGTATGACGAGAGGATCGAACATTCTCGCCCCACATGTCACGCCCCAGTCCCAAAATACGTAGGTTTAGGAATACGTAACACGCTAGCCGTATGTATACGAACTCCAATATATGGAAACCATATACACACGTACGCTGTACATGAATATCCAATCCATAGTGGTAATATATGTCACAACAAGTCACACGCAGTTCTATATCTTATCCACAGCACAAATAATAGAATAATGGAAATCAATAAATGAATATCAAAGAAGCAGTCTCAAATAGTAATCTCAAAGTGTGATAGTCGGGTGGAGACAAATCCACTGCAAATCGACTATAATAAACTACTAAAGAGAGAAGAGAATAAACTCTAATATAAGAATAAATGTCTAGAAAAGAATAGCAACTAGAATCTCTAAACAGCTGCAATGAATCACATATAATCAGAAGGGAAGATCTCCTCAGACTGATAGGTAGCATCAGGTCCAGGTCCATACTCCTGCGGGTACTCCTGCTCACCTATATCTGGAAGGGACCAGGTCCTCAGAGGGACGTAACAAGATACAAAAAGCACATGCCAATAAAGTACTGAAAATAAACATCCATTGGGGTCGCCTAACCATCTATGTGAATGCAGTTTGAGAACAACTTCCTAACAAGTGGGCTATCTGGCCATAAATAGGATTGGCATAGTTCTCTTGGAGATCCAGGGGCCTACAAAGGCACGATGACTTTCGAACGTCGGAGGCCCGCCATGATAATATATAGGGGTCATCATGACCGCGTATCTCCGGCGGAGCGTACGGGTTACACAAGGAAAGTGCAAAGGAGCCCAAATGTGGTACTTGTTGTTCTCTCCACCCAATGCTCTAAGCATGTCATGTCCATGACACGATAATACCTCTAATAACCGCCAGGTCTACTAGCATGCAAAGTTTCTATTGACAGTTATCCCTATCCGTCGCACGACCTATACGTACCAGTGGCCAGCCGAATACGCAAGTCCGTGTCCTACATGTGACTCACACTCGTGTATGAATAGTGTCATGACCAATGAAACATAAATGCCTCATGAAAATGGGGTAGTCTCATAAAGTAGGTCCAATGCATATACATAAATAAAACATAGTACGACGACCCCGTCGTTGCACCAAAGTTTTCTTGGACGCGCAGTTTATATAGCAGTTTAAAATAAATGAACTAAATAAACAGAAAATAAACATGCATGCCTCATATGGAATGTAAAAACAGTACAATGGCAAGGTATACTTGCCTAGCAAGAAATCTGTAAAGTGTACGCGCCCAAATGTCAATGACACTGAACCTGGAACTAAGGACTCCGAACAAACGTCTCCGGATGCTGAAATAAACATCACCAACGTTTCCGAAATGAGCAAAATAGCTAAAAAGCACATCCCTTTCGTCCAATTTGGACACAGGGGCAAAACGGTAATTTCGGGTAAAAGTGGGATCCACGTGTGGCCCACTTTGCACCGAAAAGCGTGCCAAGGGTAACAGTCTCTAAATAGGACAAACTATGGGTCAAACAACTCTAGATGTCAATACGAACCCAACGGTATGTCCAAATGTGGATTTCGATGAGCCGAACAAAATTATGTCAAAAAAGTCAACTGTGAGACCCGCCAATTGGCGATCTGGTCAACCATCTCAGAAATGCGTGAAAATTGGGTCACAGGACCAGCGCGTTACAACGAGTCCAGTGGCGCAAGTTTTGTCGCAATCTGACAAGCGTGCACAAAATACGTGCGAGTTCCACAAAAGTTGCGACACGAAATGCGTCTGCAGATACGGCCTGATTCCGGCGCGTACACGCGTCCGAATCAGTCCCCATGAAATTTCACGTGTCCGGTTACGATGTATGCACCATGCGGTACACTTGGTACACGGCGGGGCGATCCCGTTTGGCGGGGCGCGCTCCGTTTTCCAACTTTTGGAAAACCGGAAAAAGTGGGTGCGCGCAGTTTTGTGACGAATTTAACTATGTCCACAGCGACTAATAGCATAGGGTTATTTACAGAAAATAAACTAGGTCAGGTATTCTACAGGTATCAAAAAGAATCACCGCATTCGGATCTCTGTGGTGGGAGATACGAACTCGGCAATACGGGTGGTCATTATGAAATTCTGCAATTCCAGAATTGGGTCTGTCCGTCCACTTTGGACGTTGTTTTTCACCTAGGGACACACGTTTTCCGAGGTTGGCTATAAAATAAGTATTGGAGAGGGTTAAGGGATGATCATACCTATAAAAACGGAACAGCGTTTGGTCGAGCGAGTCGACGAAAAATCATGCCGGAGCGAAGGTGCCTCGAGTGGAAAACTGCAGTTCGCGAGGTCGGAGTCGACGGGATGGTTGGATGGCTTGACGGGCTACTCTGGCTGCGGTGACGGCTCTAGATGGGAAGAGGAAGTCTGGAGTTTCTAGGTTAGGGTTTTATGAGAGCTAACTATATATATATATATATATATATATATATATATATATATATATATATTAAGGAGAGAGAGAAGGATGGATAGTTGGCGGGTCCTCGGGTGAAGAGGTCGGCTGAAGCAAATAAAAGTGGGTCTGTTGAAGGGGGATAGCATTGGGTAGCGGCTGCTTTGCTAAGTTGCAACAAGTTATACTAAGGGGCGGCTTCTCTCAGCAAGTTGCTGATGGGAAATAGCAAAGTTTGCTAAGGAAGGTTAATAGTTAGAATTGTTGTATTAATATTATATTATTATTATTATTAGTATACTTATTATTAAATTTCTTTTACTTTCTTTTCTTTTCCTTTCTTTCTTTATAAAATATATATACATATATATATTTGTATACATATATATATATATATATATATATATATATATTCACACATAAGAAAATTTATAGATTAGGGTATTGCACACCGTTGGGCTAGCAACAGCTCAAGGGGTCTCCTACATGGAATAAATTTCGAAAAATTCCTGATGGTCCCACAAGTCATCTAAGGGCCCGAACACCTAATATAAAAATTATTAAAAATCTATTTCTCCTATTTAGACCTAATTATTACAATTTAATTAATAAATAATAAATAAAGGTATATACGATTTTCTAGGAAGGGGGTTTTACATTCTACCAAACTTGTAAAAATTTTGTCCTCGAAATTAAAATTAAGCCACGATAGAATGCAAGGATGGTATAAGATATAAATTAACAATGTAAATTCATACCTTGGTCTGCGAATAGGTTGGGAAAACGCTTGCGCATGTCGTCCTCGCGCTCCCAAGTTGATTCTCCTGGCGCGCCATGCCTCCATGCTACGCGAACCAAGGGAATAGACTGGTTCCTTAATACCTTCTCTCGACGATCAAGGATTCCCACGGGTTGCTATTGGTAAGACAAGCTCGGCCCAATGGTGATCTCTGAATGGTCGAGAACATGACTGCTGTCTGCCACGTATCGCCTGAGCTGCGACACATGAAATACGTCATGTACTCCCTCCAGTGAAGGTGGTAGCGCAAGTCGATATGCCACCTCTCCAACTCTCTCGAGCACATCAAATAGTCCAATATACCTTGGACTCAACTTGCCGCACCCTCCGAATCGGATGGTGCCTCTGGTCGGTGATATCCTCAAGAAGACGTGATCGCCCTCTTTGAACTCCAAGGGACGACGATAAAGGTTTGTCCACTGCTTCTGCCTGTCTTGCGCTGCTCGCAAGTGTCCCTGAATCTTCTTGACTGTCTCTACAGTGTTGACCACCAACTCGGGTCCCAAAATCTGACGTTCTCCCACGTCACTCCAACACACATGAGACCTACATTTTCTTCCATACAATGCTTCAAACGGAGCCATCTGAATACTCGCTTGATAGCTATTGTTGTAAAAAAACTCTACAAGATGTAGGTGGTCCTCCCATGATCCTCCGAAGTCTAACATGCAAGCCCTCAACATGTCCTCCAAGGTCTGAATAGTACGCTCCGACTGCCCATCTGTCTGCGGGTGGTAAGATGTACTGAACTTCAGACGAGTACCAAGACTCTCTTGCATGCTCCTCCAAAAGTGCGATGTGAAGCGCGAATCTCTGTCCGATACAATGCTGACTGGTATGCCGTGCAATCTCACAATCTGCCTCATATATAAGTCAGCTAAAGCTTCTGTCGACTGACCCACTCTAAAAGGTATAAAATGGGCTGACTTGGTGAGTCGGTCCACTATTATCCACACTGCATCTCTCCCACTTGGACTCTTGGGAAAACCCGTGACGAAGTCCATAGTGATGTGCTCCCACTTCCACTCTGGAATCGGAAGTGGTTGCAATAATCCTGCTGTCCTCTGGTGCTCCGCCTTCACTTGTTGACATACCAGACATTTAGCTACAAAGCGAGCTATCTCTCTCTTCATCCCATGCCACCAAAAGTGTTGTCGTAAGTCGCGATACATCTTGGTGCCTCCAGGATGAATAGAATAGATCGAACTATGAGCCTCTGTCATCAGCTCCTGTCGAATCTCTCCATTTGGAACATAAAGACGATCACCATATCGTAATGTTCCATCCTCATGAATGCGCAATCCGGTCTGCTCTCCAGCCTCTGTCCTTTCCTTTAGTCTCCTGAATCTGGCATCTGTAGGCAAAGCTGCCTTAATCCTCTCTACCAATGATGATTGAACTTGTAAGTTGGCTAGTGTCCCATCTGCTCCGGGTACTATCACTTCAATGCCAAGCTCTTGCAAATCCTCCAAAAGTTCCCTCTGTGCTGTCAAGAAGTAAGCTGCTGGCTTCCGGCTTAACGCGTCTGCTACCACGTTAGCCTTGCCTGGATGATAATGTAGCTATATCTCGAAATCTTTCATCAACTCGAGCCATCGACGTTGCCTCATTTTTAACTCCTTCTGCGTTAAGACGTACTTGAGGCTTTTGTGGTCTGTATAGATCTCCACTCGTTCCCCATATAAGTAATGTCTCCATAGCTTCAGGGCAAATACAACGGCTGCAAGTTCCAAGTCATGAGTCGGATAATTCTTCTCATGTACTCGTAACTGCCTAGATGCATATGCAATCACCTTGCCATGCTGCATCAATACGCATCCCAAACCTTTTCCTGATGCGTCACTGTAGATCACATAACCTCCTGATCCTGACGGAATCGCCAATACTGGTGCTGTAGTCAGTCGCTTCTTCAACTCTTCAAAGGCTGCTTGACACTCGTCAGTCCATATGAATTCTTGATCCTTACAAGTCAGACGAGTCATAGGTGCCGCTATCCTTGAGAAGTTTTCCACGAACCGTCGGTAATATCCCGCATGTCCAAGGAAACTCCTCACCTCTGCTGCTGATTTAGGAACAGGCCATGTCTCAACTGCTGAGATCTTCTTTGGATCAACAGAAATACCATCTCCTGTAACAACATGTCCAAGAAATGAAACTCTGTCCAAGAAGAACTCACATTTGCTGAGTTTAGCATATAATTGCTCTCTCCTCAAAGTCTCTAGAACAATCCGCAGGTGCTCCTCGTGGCTCTTCGAATAGACAAGTATATCATCTATGAAGACGACCACGAACTGGTCCAAGTACTGGTGGAAGACTCGATTCATCAAGTCCATGAAGATCGCTGGAGCATTGGTCAATCCAAATGGCATGACCAAAAACTCATAGTGTCCATATCTTGTTCTGAATGCTGTCTTCGGAATGTCCTGCTTCCGTACCTTCACTTGGTGATATCCCGATCTCAAATCTATCTTCGAGAATACCTTAGCTCCACTGAGTTGATCAAACAGGTCATCAATGTGTGGCAGTGGATATTTGTTCTTCACTGTTACTGCATTCAAGGCTCTGTAGTCAATGCACATACGCACTGACCCATCCTTCTTGGGTACAAACAACACTGGTGCTTCCCAGGGTGATGCACTCGGTCGGATGAAACCTTTCTCCTCTAGCTCTTTTAACTGTGCCTTCAGCTCGTCCATCTCCTTCTTCGCCAGTCTGTAAATATGCGATGCTATAGGTGCTGCTCCGGGTGTTAGTTCAATTGAAAACTCTACGTCTCTGTCTGGGGGTAGTCCTGGCAATTCTTCTGGAAAGATGTCTAGAAATTCTGAAATAATAGGGTGATAGACAACATCGTCCATTGCGAGCTGCATACCATCAAGGATTTCTGTGGATCCTCGGGTAAACTCAAGTTCAGGCTGGCCTGGTACCTTAAAAAGAATGCTTCCTCCAAAGCAATCGAAGAAAGCGTGGTTCTTGCTCAGCCAGTCCATTCCAAGCACAATATCAAAAGACGGCATAGGAAGGACTAAGAGTTGGGCATTCATCTCCCTGCCACGTATCACTATAGGGCCCGATCTACAAACTCGACTAACTGGTACAACTCCTCCTCCGGTAAGTATTCTAACACAACTAGATAATGGTGTAGAAGCAATGTTGTATTTGGCAATAAAACTAGATGATATGAATGAGTGGGTGGCTCCCGTATCAAATAATGTCACAGCAGAAAAAGTAAAAGCAAGGGTAATACCTGCTATGACATCCACCTCATGATCCAGGTCATCTACCTCCAATGCAAAAGCTCTCCCGTTCCTCTGTGGCTGTCCGTGTTCGGTCCTCATATACTGCTCCTCCTGAGTGGGTAGCAGGGGTCCTCTCTGAACTCCTCCTGCTGCTGGGGGACGGGGTGCTCCCGGTCCGGTCATCTGTTGGGCTGGCTTCGGTGCTGGAAGCGCTAGTCTCTGAACTGGTAGTGGGAGTGTCGATGTCTGCATTGGGCAGTCTCTCGCCATGTGCTGCCCGGAGCCATATCTCAGACACTGACCCAAGCGAGTCCGACAATCTCTCACTACATGTCCGCGTTTCCCACAATAATTGCAGTGGGGCTTCTCTGGATTCTGGTATGGTCCAGCTCTGTGTTGCTGATGCTGCTGTGCTAAGGGACGTCTGATAGGTCCTTCCTGTTGTGTCCTGGCTGGTCCTTGCTGTATCCTTGCTGATCCTTGTTGTGTCCTCAGCTGACCTCCCTTTCCTCTACTAATGGTTTTCTGAAATCTGGCCTCTGTCAGTAGTTCAGCGTAAGAGACTCTGGACTGCGAGCTTGTATAATGTTGTAGCTCCTGGGTCAGACCTCGATGAAATCTCTTAGCCTTAGCCAAGTTATTTGGTATTAAAGCAGCACCATATTTGCTGAGTCGACTAAACTCGACATCATACTCGTCCACTGCTCTGTTCCCCTGCTCTAAGTGAAGAAACTGATCATACAAGGTGTCCCTGACAGTGTCCGGGAAGTACTTTCCCTCAAAGAACTCCAAGAACTGCTCCCAAGTCTGGTAAGTAACCAACTGGCGCTCCATGGATTCCCACCAGTGATGGGCATTACCATCTAGAAGCGTCCGTACACCCGTCATCCATAGGTCCGTGGGTAACTGCGATGCCTCCAGTAGCTTCTGTGTGTGAGTGATCCAGCTGGTGGTCTCCTCCGGGCTCTCAGTGCCCTTGTACTGCCTTGCACCCATCTGAACAAAATTCTTTACTGACCCAACCTTAGCTCGAGGTACTGGAGCTAGTGTTTGGGCTGGTACAGTAGCATGTGCAGCCATCCTCTCCAGTGCTGCCAAAAATTCTTGCCTCTGCTCGTCTGCCTGCTGCCTCTGCTCGGCTGCCTGCTGCCTCTGTTCCTGTATCATCATCTGAAAGAATTGGAACATCTGCGCTTGGCCATCTTGCGGTACTGGGGCAGGTGGAAGGTTCCCAATAGGTGAAGCGGGAAGATCAGATGGAACTGGGGTGTGAGTCTGTCCATCTGGCCCCGGAAGCCTAGGAATCGTTGGGGTTCCTCCTTGAGTCTGACCATTGACTCCAGAAGTTGCGTCGCCATCGGCGGAAGTACATCCATTCTGCAAATCTATCTCTCTGCAGTTGATGTACGAAATGATTAGAAAAAGTACAGGAATCAAACATGATGCAAGTATTAAATAGGAAGGATGAATTTCAATCAAGCGTGGATGAGATCCTTATACTCTATTCCTATACGCAGGCTTGTTTGGTACAGTTATGTAACCGAGACAATATATTCTCGACCTGCATGGGCCACAACAAAAACATGTCACGCCCCAGTCCCAAAATATGTAGGACTAGGAATACGTAACACGCCAGCCGTATGTATACGAACTCCAATATATGGAAACCATATACACACGTACGCTGTACATGAATATCCAATCCACAGTGGTAATATATGTCACAACAAGTCACACGCAGTTCTATATCTCATCCACAGCACAAATAATAGAATAATGGAAATCAATAAATGAATATCAAAGAAGCAGTCTCAAATAGTAATCTCAAAGTGTGATAGTCGGGTGGAGACAAATCCACTGCAAATCGACTATAATAAACTACTAAAAAGAGAAGAGAATAAACTCTAATATAAGAATAAATGTCTAGAAAAGAATAGCAACTAGAATCTCTAAACAGCTGCAATGAATCACATATAATCAGAAGGGAAGATCTCCTCAGACTGATAGGTAGCATCAGGTCCAGGTCCATACTCCTGCGGGTACTCCTGCTCACCTATATCTGGAAGGGACCAGGTCCTCAGAGGAACGTAACAAGATACAAAAAGCACATGCCAATAAAGTACTAAAAATAAACATCCATTGGGGTCGCCTAACCATCTATGTGAATGCAGTTTGAGAACAACTTCCTAACAAGTGGACTATCTGGCCATAAATAGGATTGGCATAGTTCTCTTGGAGATCCAGGGGCCTACAAAGGCACGACGACTTTCGAACGTCGGAGGCCCGCCATGATAATATATAGGGGTCATCATGACCGCGTATCTCCGGCGGAGCGTACGGGTTACACAAGGAAAGTGCAAAGGAGCCCAAATGTGGTACTTGTTGTTCTCCCCACCCAATGCTCTAAGTATGTCATGTCCATGACACGATAATACCTCTAATAATCGCCAGGTCTACTAGCATGCAAAGTTTCTATTGGCAGTTATCCCTATCCGTCGCACGACCTATACGTACCAGTGGCCAGCCGAATACGCAAGTTCGTGTCCTACATGTGACTCACACTCGTGTATGAATAGTGTCATGACCAATGAAACATAAATACCTCATGAAAATGGGGTAGTCTCATAAAGTAGGTCCAATGCATATACATAAATAAAACATAGTACGACGACCCCGTCGTTGCACCCAAGTTTCCTTGGACACGCAGTTTATATAGCAGTTTAAAATAAATGAACTAAATAAACAGAAAATAAACATGCATGCCTCATATGGAATGTAAAAACAGTACAATGGCAAGGTATACTTGCCTGGCAAGAAATCTGTAAAGTGTACGCGCCCAAATGTCAAGGACACTGAACCTGGAACTAAGGACTCCGAACAAACGTCTCCGGATGCTGAAATAAATACCACCAACGTTTCCGAAATGAGCAAAATAGCTAAAAAGCACATCCCTTTCGTCCAATTTGGACACAGGGGCAAAACGGTAATTTTGGGTAAAAGTGGGGTCCACGTGTGGCCCACTTTGCACCGAAAAGTGTACCAAGGGTAACGGTCTCTAAATGGGACAAACTATGGGTCAAACAACTCTAGATGTTAATACAAACCCAACGGTATGTCCAAATGTGGATTCCGATGAGCCGAACAAAATTATGTCCAAAAAGTCAACTATGGGGCCCGCCAATTGGCGATCTGGTCAACCGTCTCAGAAATGCGTAAAAATTGGGTCACAGGACCAGCGCGTTACCACGAGTCCAGTGGCGCAAGTTTTGTCGCAATCTGACAAGCGTGCACAAAATACGTGCGAGTTTCACAAAAGTTGCGACACGAAATGTGTCTGCAGATACGGCCTGATTCCGGCGCGTACACGCGTCCGAATCAGTCCCCACAATATTTCACGTGTCCGGTTACGCTTTATGCACCATGCGGTACACTTGGTACACGGCCGGGCAGTCCCGTTTGGCGGGGCGCGCTCCGTTTTCCAACTTTTGGAAAACCGGAAAAAGTGGGTGCGCGCAGTTTTGTGACAAATTTAACTATGTCCACAGCGACTAATAGCATAGGGTTATTTTACAGAAAATAAACTAGGTCAGGTATTCTACAGGTATCAAAAAGAATCACCGCATTCGGATCTCTGTGGTGGGAGATACGAACTCGGCAATACGGGTGGTCATTATGGAATTCTGCGATTCCAGAATTGGGTCTGTCCGTCCACTTTGGACGCTGTTTTTCACCTAGGGGCACACGTTTTCCGAGGTTGGCTATAAAATGAGTATTGGAGAGGGTTAAGGGATGATCATACCTATAAAAACGGAACAGCGTTTGGTCGAGCGAGTCGACGGAAAATCATGCCGGAGCGAAGGTGCCTCGAGTGGGAAACTGCAGTTCGCGAGGTCGGAGTCGACGGGATGGTTGGATGGCTTGACGGGCTACTCTGGCTGCGGTGACGGCTCTAGATGGGAAGAGGAAGTCTGGAGTTTCTAGGTTAGGGTTTTATGAGAGCTAACTATATATATATATATATATATATATATATATATATATATATATATATATATATATATATATATATATATATATATATATATATATATTAAGGAGAGAGAGAAGGATGGATAGTTGGCGGGTCCGCGGGTGAAGAGGTCGGCTGAAGCAAATAAAAGTGGGTCTGTTGAAGGGGGATAGCATTGGGTAGCGGCTGCTTTGCTAAGTTGCAACAAGTTATACTAAGGGGCGGCTTCTCTCAGCAAGTTGCTGATGGGAAATAGCAAAGTTTGCTAAGGAAGGTTAATAGTTAGAATTGTTGTATTAATATTATATTATTATTATTATTAGTATACTTATTATTAAATTTCTTTTACTTTCTTTTCTTTTCCTTTCTTTCTTTGTAAAATATATATACATATATATATATATATATATTTGCATACATACATATATATATATATATATATTCACACATAAGAAAATTTATAGATTAGGGTATTGCACATCGTTGGGCTAGCAACAGCTCAAGGGGTCTCCTACATGGAATAAATTCCGAAAAATTCCTGATGGTCCCACAAGTCATCTAAGGGCCCGAACACCTAATATAAAAATTATTAAAAATCTATTTCTCCTATTTAGACCTAATTATTATAATTTAATTAATAAATAATAAATAAAGGTATATACGATTTTCTAGGAAGGGGGTTTTACACCCCACCAAGCGATCCTAGACTCGTTCAACCAATTATCCAACCAAAGTGTCCATAACCAAAGAATCCATAACCATTCTTCCAACATATTGCCCAAGGCACCAAATCTTAAGTTATTCCCATAGGCACAATGGCGCTTCTCAACACAATGTTTCAAATTGGGTGCAACACCCCAACTCAGAACAAACCCATGGCACAATGCCCCAACAGTGGCACAATACCCCAACAGTGGCACAATGCCCTATCAGTGGCACAATACCCTCGCCGATGCAGTTGTTCGGTTTCGAACCACAACTGCTCGCTTTGCAAGACAAAGCGACCAAGTGATACTCGTGCACGGATGCACGCTCGCTCGCCCAAATTCCCGATATTTCTAATGCCTCAATGTATCATTCCAGCTGTCCAAGCATAATCCCAATCATTCAACCAACCGCCTCAAATATAATAATCCAACTCTAGCTCCAACTATCCAACGCGAAAACTAATTCAAGCCATAATCATATCCAAGAAAATGACGTACACTCTATGCACGCCTCAGTGTATTGATTTCCAAGTTTCAGCCCAAGTGTTTTAGCCTTTTACGTGTTTTCCACATTATTAGGCATGATGGAGTAGAGAAGAAGAGAAAGAGCCCACTCACAATGTTTGATCCCGTTAAGCATCATGTCCTGCCAATACGGCCAATCCCTTGAACCCGTGGTCCGATGCAAGCGCGATCTACTCAACTGGTATGACAGTGCGAGCAGGCCGTGCTCTCCAAATTATCCGACCGATCGGACTAAGAAAGACGACATTATCGCTCCCATCCAGCTATCTCAGTACTGTTCTGAACGAACACCTGATTCTCATCGAACTCCGCTAGCCATCTGCACATGAAACCAACTTAATCAATACTTCTTCCCAAAATCCAACAAATCAAATGTAACCAACATTGGTTTTATTCAATCCGACTCAGCGTAACGCACCGTGCTGTTGCGGGCGTTACAATGCGCAAGTATTAAGAATAGAAAATACAGGTGAGAACATGCAAATAATCACAATAAGAATTGGAAAGTAAATACTGGTAATATGGAAATAACTGCAATTAGAAGAACATGAATACTAGCTATATGGTTTAGAGTGCAAGTTCGTTATGTGATCGGCTTAGGTTGCACATGAGGTAAACATGATAAATCAATTATACGTGAGGTGTATAATCGACATACACATGAGATAAATAGGGCTTGATCACATAAGCAATTTCTACTCCCCCTCCCCAACCAATACTCATGGATCCAATCACGATATGTTACACACATGAATATGATATAGTCACACTAGCACACGAAATAGTATATGCACGTGAAGCACATAAAAATTAATACCCGATGCACATGATGACATACATGTGGAGGACTATCCGCTGAACACGGTTAAGGGATAACATCTCCTGACGGGATCCATATAGTACCAGTCCGTGTAACCAAGTGTCAGAATCAAGTACGCAGTTCTAGAACAAGTGATATATACACTATCATGAAATAAAAACTAACAGAGAGATGTACTCGCCTCTAGTCCGGAGCAAGGTGCGTCTCTCAATACCCAAGCTGGTGTCACACAATCATATTTAGGAAATATCATGTTAAATAGTATAATGAAGGAGAAATGAGTTAAAGAATGCACTAACATGCTTTCTAGGCCATTACTAGGTCATTCTAAGTTAATTTGGTCTCTATTGGTCACTAACTAGCTGAAACTAGCTCATCATAGCTACATTAGGTCATTCCTAAATTATAAGCCAATACTAGTTAGTATAATATCATATATGGTCCAAGCATATACATATACCACCTCACCTGGTGATACCCCAGCTAATATCAATAACTTACCATATCCAACCTTATATTGTTAACCACTATATACTAACATGTATCCAATATCCTAATTGACATCACTACTACATTAACTAATTGACTAACTGACATTCAACTACTAATGATTGCTTAATCCTACCCTGACTTAACTACTAACCTGCTCAAGTATCAGTTCTTGAAGATACACTGATACCTCAATCTCAGTGCTAATACTAAAAACTAATCCTCACTGATACTTACCTAGCATTCACAACTCGCACATACTATGCGTATGCCTGCACAACCTGTAAATCCTCTATTCTATCTCATGTTCTCCACTGAACTCCAGTTCATTCTATTAACCGATTCACATCAGTTCAGTCCTACCTTAAACCCAGATCTCACTGGATTAGCAGTGCTGATCTTCTATGGATACATTTCTCCCCTCTTGCATTTCACTCTTCTCTTATTGCTACTGCTTGCAATTGTACAAGTGTACATATCAAATATCCTATATTTATACTAACATTACTCACTTCTTCAACACCCACACCCACTTACCATTCTATTACAGTCTTCCAACACAGCAATCATATGTACACTGTCCTCAACATCTGATATACTGTCAGTTTTATTGCAATACATGCTCACCAATATACACTAGTATCATAACATCCTTACTGCACATAATTTCCTATACTGAACTTTTACTACTAAATGTATTACCTGATACTTGAGACACCTCATCACATTATCAACCATACCCACATTAATCTCTGCACAGTCATAAGCTCCTCTCTTCTCAGTCATCACAAATTCTCATATCAACAGCCACGCAAACACTCACTGGCTGTGAAGTCTGACCCGAGCAGTGAACCTCCCATTCCAAGTTGCCTCACACACTAGTGTGCCCATACACACACCCACACAGGTTTTCAGTCCCAATGACTGAACTAAAATGTTCACTCCACAGTCTCCACTTATATCACACCCCATCGCAGTTCACAACACAGGCTCACTGCATACACATGTATCACATCCTTTATAACACACACACACACACACACACACACACACACACACACATATATATATATATATATATATATATAAGGGCATACATATATCTATATACTTATATACATGTACACTAGGGTCAATTAATCAAACTTTTAAAGTGTTTAATTGAGATACTCATGGTATTCCTCAACTCAAACACCAAAACTCATCAATTCTCAATGATTAACAACAATACTCATTAATTACACATAATAATAACTAATATAATTATTTACAATAGGAATTGAAGAGGAATTGCACAAATGAACCAAAATGAGCCCCGTATCACACCGTATCGTATCATATTGTGATACAGCCTACTCGTTTCCAATTATGGACACGTAGATAGTCCCACAACCCCGATCTAACAATTAGATCTAATTGGTCTTATGACACACAATTGATGTGTCAATCCCGTAATTCTCCCAAAATACACACAAATCACCACATAAAATTCCCAATACAAAACCAACTGACCTAGAACTTGTTCCTATAGGTAGCCCTATGCCATTGGGGTGTTCCTATGAGTCAAATGCATGATTAGGAACTTACAATGAAGAAAAATTCAGAAATTATCAATTGGGAGATGGATACCAGTGAAAACTCAAGTGGACACGCTCCAGACACGATCTCTTCACTAATGCTCCTCCTCCTTGTGCTCCTTACTCTTCCAAGCTCCAAAGCTCCTTAAGTGATATGAAATAAGAGGGAATGTGAAGAAATTGAGAGGAAAATTGATGGAGAGAGGGTGAAAATTGGGGATCAAAATAAAATATAAATGAGGAGAGAGAGAGAGAGAGAGAGAGAGAGAGAGAGAGAGAGAGCCTCTCTAATAGTGGTCGGCCCTTGCCCCCTCTCCCAAGTCACTTGGTAAGGTCCAAATTGTCCTTCAATGGTTAATTATGAAGGGTAATTAAGGAGGGTATAATCGGAATGCTTCTAACTAATCCAAATTAAGTCTAATCCTACTAATTAATTAGTGGGAAAGCGCTATTTGGCTTGGATCCATGTTGGGCTCACTAGTTGTCATGACAAGTCTAATTGGTTCACAAGTGTCCATTCTAATTATTGGACTTGTCCACTAACATAAATAAATAATACAAGTCACAAATAATTATATAACATACTAATAAATAAATAGTTAGTACAATCATCAAATAAAATTTTATAGCACACTAATATTAATATTTATTCCTAAAATTAAATACTCATGTCAAATTACTAAACTACTCATAGTTGAAAAAGTGAGGGTGACAGTACCTGCGAGAGAATAGAGCAAAATGCACAAACAAAAAATACCAAACACAAATTGCAGACACAAAAATTTTTACGTGGAAAACCCAGATGAAAAAACCCACGGGACGATCAAAGTCCAACCCTGAAGAACCCCACTAATAGAATAAAGAGATGACACCCTCTACAAGCTCCTCACCGATCCAACACGAATCACCACAACTCTTTGGAACAGAAAATAGATTACAACCACGAAGAAAAAAGACAATGAGAAATACCCCAAATTGATCTCCTTCTCTGAAATGGCCTCAAATCCTTCTTTGACCTCTCCAAAGTTGCAATGTCACTCTTGCCACCTTTTTTCTCTCTTTTATTTTTTTTCTCATGTTGTTGTATATTGCATGAGCCTGTATATAAACTCTTGCATGAATTAGGATTTCCATATAAAAATATATATATGGAAGCCAAAAATATTTATGAAAATTAAATTACATTCAATCTTATATTTAATAGAAATCAAATCATAAATTGACTTGCCATAAATTAAAAATTCAATTATATGAAAATTAAATAAATGAAAGATCCAATCATAAATATATAATTAAAGTCAAAGATGAAAATCTAATATAATATTTGCTTACCATAATTGTTCCAATACACGACGCTCGATGCACTTTTTGAGCTTTTTCGACACACGGATGACGTTCGTCGCACTTCGGGATATTCTTCACGTAGGTTGGGAACCCCACCACTCTAACAAAAAGTTGGGTGAAAGTGGGCTATTGTTGAAACTTGGAAGTGGAGGGAGTTTCTGCATGCGTTTCGTTGGACTTGTATAATGAAAATGGTTTTGGGGTTGACAAAACCCGTTGTAGTTTCGGTCGGTTGTTCTTTTTTCACTTTTTACTTCCAAAAAAGTTTGGAGGAAATGGGAAGAAAGAAGGAAAGTTCTTGCTAAATTTTTTATGAGTAAACTAAATTTTGGAGTAAACTAAAAAAAGTGTAACAAAATATTGGAGTAAACTAAATTTTGTAAACATATTACAATATTTGTCAATAAAATTTGTCTTGAATATAATTTTTGTTCATTTATGAGATTTTTAGTTTTTATTTTAGAAATTTTACATTAAGTAATCATATGTGAATTAAAATAATTAGTAATTATTTGATAAAATTTATATTACAATATTTAATTTTAGATAACAATTATTTGTGTGTAAAAAAATTCAGGGTAAGCCTATCCAGAATTACCACATCTCCAACCAACATCTATTTTCAATAACCATTCAAACAACCGAACTCTTCTATTTTTTACCTTCAAAAACCATCCAAATAATGAAACTTTTTTTTCTCCACTTCTATTTCTTCCAATTCCACCATACAAAAAATATTTTCGAAGTCAAAACTTATGCATGATGCGTACACAAATTAAATTTTTATTTTTTATTTTTTATTTTTGTGTAACCAAATAGCCCCGACGTAACGAAAAATGACATAAAAGTCTATGCAGGCAAATTTGATAGGTAGGTAAAGATCCATTAAAAATGTTTATCAAAGAATTAACCCAACAACTTGGAGATGAATTTGAAAATAAAGACTGCCAGTTACGAACCCGAAGAGTCTGAGTTTCCAACAAGCATGACAGTTTAGACGAGCAAAAATCCGAACATGAGATGCTTGTTGATTCTATAACATATGGCCATAAACACTTGAGTCTATCGAGTTAGTTCACCAACCTAATTTTAGAAAATTACTAGGAACACCACAAAAAATATAGGCACTACCACATGATAGGAAAAATCACCTTTAAGTTCTAAAAATATTAGAGGACATAACATAATTTATTAGGAGATATCACACACCTATCCCCTCCTATTCTCTCTTCCTCGTCCTCGTCCTCGTCCTCGTCCTCGTCCTCCTAACATGAGATACTGTTGATTCTATAACCTAGGGCCATAAACACTTGAGTATATCGAGTTAGTTCACCAACGTATAGCTGTATGGTCTCTACCTCACCAGTAAAATGGCTGTTGGGACAATGCCTTACTGTTATAGTTATGAACGATAAGTTCACATAATTTGATGGAAAGGATTTGGATTTTATATATATATATATATATATATATATATATATATATATATATATATATATATATATATATATATATATATATATATATATATCGTATTGTTCTTTAAGATACGTATCATGTATCATAAAAATAGCTAAAATTGGTATAATCACTCTATTCTTTTTCTACGCCACTACTTTATACATGCTAACTACAACAAACCAACTAAAGTTAGTATAACCACTCATCTTTGGTAGCAAAGTTTGTCAAGAGTTTCTCCCTTATACGTGCTTTTCTAGCTATTGCTGCAACAAAAATTTGGAAACTACATCAAATGGATGTTCACAATATTTTTCTGCATGGAGATCTTACCGAAGAAGTGTATATAAAACTACCACCTGATTTTTGAAGCACAAGTCCTGATCAGGTATGTCGGCTTCAAAAATCTTTTTATGGGCTTAAACAGACGTCTCGTCGTTGGTTTGCGAAGTTGGCGTCTTATTTGCGGGAGTACGGATTTTGCCAATCGTACTCTGACTACTCGCTTTTTACTCTTCATAAGGGTGATGTTCAGATGAATGTTCTCGTGTATATCGACGATTTGATTCTCTCTGGCAATAATTATGCTGCTCTTACTGCCTTTAAGAATTATTTGAGTACATGCTTTCATATGAAGGACCTTGGGGTGTTGAAGTTTATTCTTGGAGTTGAGGTAGCTCGAAGTGCAGATTTTTTTTTTGTGCCAACGAAAATATACACTTGACATTATCTCTGAGACATGATTGTTAGGAAAAAAATTCGCAAGTTTTTTCATGGAACAACATCATCAACTAGCACGCTCTACAAGTCCACTGTTGTCGGATGGGGAAGCATATTGGCGACTCGTGGGGCAGCTGATCTATCTTTTGTTTACTCAGTCGGATTTGGCTTACGCTGTTCACATCTTGTCGCAGTTTATGCATGAGCCCCGACGTGATCATTAGGATGCGACTTTGAGGATTGTTAGATATCTGAAGGGTTGTCCTGGTCACGACATTCTCCTTCGCTTTAACTGTGATTTGCGACTCCGAGGGTGGTGTGATTCCGATTGGACGAATTATCCCATCACGAGACGCTCTTTGTCTGGTCAATTGATATTTTTTGGTGATTCGCTTATCTCTTGGAAGACGAAGAAACAGGTGACAGTGTCCCGCTCTTCGGCCGAAGCAGAATACGGTGCGATGGCGGCGGTCACGTATGAGCTCGAGTGGCTCAAAGGGTTGCTTGACAGTTTAGGGGTACAACATTCTTGTGCTATGAATTTATTTTGTGATAGCCAATCTGCTTTACATCTTGCGCATAATCTAGTTTTTTATTAGTGCACAAAATACATTGAGGTGGATTGTAAAACGACAATTTGAGTTTTGTGATAACCAAAGCTTTGGACAAACGACAATTTGAGTTTTTTTGCACAAGTTGGACATTTGTGACTTGCATGCTCCAACTTGAGTGGGGATATTAGGATTAAATTGTATATATGGTGATTGGCCCATGTGGCTTAGGTCCAAGTTTATATATATATATATATATATATATATATATATATATATATATATATATATATATATATATATATAATATCATAATGAATGAAAGACCTAGATTATTCTCTCATACTATTTTTTCACTCTTTCAAACTAAGACACAAAGACAGAAGCTCCAAAACTTATGAGAGCATCTCTAATCTTAAATAGTTCCAGTCCAAGCAAATATACCCAAGCCCAACTCAAGTCTGGGTACGTCAAGTGGGCGTTCGGTTTATTCGGTTTCAACCGAATCAAAATAGTCAAAACCGAATAAACAAAAATTGTAAAATTTCAAAATCAAAACCGAATCCAAATTAGCCAAAATCAAAACCAAACTGAACCGAATAACAATTCGGTTTATTCGGTTCGTTCGGTTGAAATAATTCTTTTGTTTAATAGGTCAGGTCCGATGTTGGAATCGTGGTTAAATTATATTAAAAATTTTAAAGTTGTGTCTAAAAATGGACTAATTGTTAAATTATCAAAGTTGGACTTCAAAATATATACATAGAATTATTATTTTCAAAATTAATATCTTTTAATCACAAAATATGCATAAAATTGAGGGTATTGATATAATTGCATAAGTCTTATTTGATTTTCGGTTTTGGATCGAAACCGAAATCCAAATCCGAAACCGAATAAGAAATTTTAGTATTTTCAAAACCTAAACCGAAACCGAATCATTTTTTTTTCTTTTTTCAAACCGAACTGAATCTCTTATTCAGTTCGGTTATGTTCTATTTTCAGTTCAAAACCGAATAATACTCATCCCTAGTAGTCTCAATAATATTAGCAGCTGGCATGGGCCATATGTCACGCCCCAGTCCCAAAATACCGAGGGACTAGACACGTGGCAATAGCCAGCAGCACACTCCAATGGACAAATCCAATTTAATGAGCCCATCAGAGTGTACTTAAGCTGTAAAACAACTATAAAGGTCTATGATACTAATCTCATCCACAGAAATAAATACAATCAATATGAAATATAAAGCAACATCAAGTCTCAATGAAACATATCTCGAGGAACAACCCGATAATGAGTTTGATACATTAATTCAATAAACAGGAAACAACAGAAATAACTGAGTATAGATAAAGCAGATACTCAGAAGAAATCCTCGACGATCACCTAGTCCTCTGGTTCTAGTACTGCTCCAATGTCTACTCATGTCCCGTACACCTCGGGGTAGATCTCCTCTGCTAAACCTGGGGACATAATCCGGATTCCAGGTCCTCAGGAAACATAGCAAGGTATAAGAATAACTTAAGCCAAATAAATGTAGTATAATAATAAATGAATCAATAGGATAAACTATGTAACCAGCTAAGTGATATGAAAAATGAGAGCATCACTAGAACTCAGGCTGAGACTACTACAAGCTCTGTGTCGTGGAGCCGGGTAGCAGTGATATCATGTAGGAGCCTAGTTCGACGTGGCTACAACACCATAATAATATAATCAACCTGTAGCCCGTGTGTCTCTCCCCACCCAATGTAATCACATGTCTCATGTCCACGACGTCTCATGTCCATGTCACGCAAGATCATGACCTCTAACTAATGCAACGAGTCATAATGATAGCTAAGCATATGTAGTATCTATGTCACGAATCATGTAACCTATACAGAATCACCATGAATATCTCAGGAAGATTCTATCTCATGAATAGTATCAGGAGTCCTGTGATATGTAGATATATAGGGTCGCGATATCAATCTCTAGTGACGTTATACAACTCCGCGTACGACGTTGACACCCGAATATTATTCGGACGCTAAGCAATGTCATACGGTCCTAGGTTGAACAGATACATCATATAATTAAATTAAGAGAATATTATGTAGCAAGTACTGCAAGATTGGCAAGGTACACTTGCCTGGCGCTTGGATTCCAACAGTTGCTCCGGTATTCATGGGATCTTCAAGTACTCCTCCGGTTGCTAAAATAAATATTATCATCATGCTCAGAAGATATAAAATAGCTAGAATTGTCTGTCCATAAGTCCAATTTGAACACAGGGACAAGATTGACAGTTTCTGGTCAAAGCGGGGTCCACATGTGGCTCACTTCGCACCAAAAAATGTGCCAGAGATAATGTTCTCCAAATTCGTCAAACTTAGTGTCTACAAGTCCAGAACGATGATACAAACTCAACAGAATATCCACAACTGAATTCGATGAGCCGATTACAAAATCGCCCGTCAAGTGGAGCAGTAGGGCCCACGATACGGAATTTTGTCAACGTTCTCAGAATCGAACCAAACTTGGGTCACAGGACCAGCGTATTGCTACGAGTCTGATGGAGCAAGTTTTGTTGCGAAACGACTAGCACACACGAAGTTACAACGAGTTTCAGAATAGGGCCGATACGGGGCATTGTCGACGGATACGCGTTGATTCCGGTGTGCACGCACATCCAAATCAACTTTCGCAAAATCTCACACGTCCGTATTAACGGTGCGCACCTTTCGGTGAAGTTCGCACACGACCAAGTCGTCTCGTTTAGTGGGGCGCACCCAGTTCCGGGAAAATCAGAATATTTAAAGACCAAGTTTTTGGTCGATTTTACCCGCGAATAAAACACAACATACAGCACCATAAAATAAACTAATTATCGGGTTTCAATCTCGGTTATGTTGTCTAATTAACTGTTTAAACAGAATTCAAAAATAATACACAAGTTGGGAGAAAAAAGGCCGTGAACTTGTGAGTTCGGGACGATTTCTGAATTTTCAGAAATAGGATTATTTTTTCTGTTTTTGCGTCGCGGTTTGCGACCGACACAGGACGCGATACCCCGAACGAATTACACGAATTTCGAGGGGTCATGCGGTCTACGCACAGGATTCGACAGAACGGAATACTGGTCTATGTACAGGGAGTTATGCAAGATAGAAGAGGGATGCCTCGCTGATTTTTTTTTCGCGACAGGGTGTTGCGGCGTGGCACGGCGGCAGTGTTGCTGTGCTGCGGCGGGGGTGCAGGGGTCGCCGAAGGCTCGTCGGCCGGGGAACTCGGGGCTGGGGTCTTCGCCGGGGGCGGGGTCGCGGCGGAGGCGTCGGGTGAAGTGGCGGTGGAGGTGGAGCAGTGATGGCGGGGTTTTAAATAGAGGGGAAGAGGAGGTTGAGCGGGGGTCGTGAGGGTCGTGGGGGTCGTGGAGCAGCGGAGGCGGGGGCTGTGCCGGTGGAGGCGGGTCGTGGTGGCGGTGGAAGCGGGGGAGTGGGGATCAGGGTCGTGGGGGAGAGGAAATGGGTTAGCGGATAGGCGGGTCGGGTCCATACCCGACCCGTTGGTTAGGGTTTGGGTCGGTTGGGTTTGTTTGGTTCCGGTCCGGTTCAGTTTGGGTCGGTTTAATCCGGTTTAACCCGGTTTAGGTTGGTTTAATTAAGACAAGAGGGTTTTTAGCTATTAAAAATAGTTTTTGAGTCCAATAAATTCAGAAAAATTACACAACATCCAATAATTAATAATACACCAAAAAATATAATTTTTGTAATATTTTAATAATTAGTTTAATACATAAAAATATTAATTCACGAAGGACATTTTTAATAATTAAATAAAAATTACCAAAAATCTAGAAAATTCATGTTAAAAAAAAAAAAAAAAAAAAAAAAAAACAGGATGTTACACCATAATACCAACTTCACTTTGAATTTGGTATGACCGATAGAAAATTCAAGATATTGCCTTCATCTAGCTATACTTGGATTGGGCAATAGAAAAACCTTTCCAAAGCATCTTACATTACCCAAACCCTAAAAAAAGTGTAAAAACATTTCTAATATAAGATTTCCTGAAGGCTGATCAGTGATATCCAAACATGACCAATAGTTGATCCAGCTAGGTGAAAGTGCATTATGCACAGGTTGTACTCAGCCTATTTAATCAAGCCAAAAATGGCTCTAGACATTCCTCCCATTGTATACTTCCATCACCCTGCAGTAACCCAAGCTCCCCACAGCAACCAAATTTCTCTCCCATTACTACCAGCTAACCCAACCCCCCCCCCCCCCATCCCAATGCCCACAACCTGCTCGATGGAATTCTCCACCATGCATCATGTCCAGTTTTCTGTTTCTATCCATCCAACCCAATTTCAAAGAAAACATAAGTACAGAGAGATTTCTGATGGGGCTATGGGGTCTGAATCAATGTTTTCATAAAAAATTCAAAGATTTTTTTTTCCAATAATATTAGGGTTAGGCCGTACTTTTCGGAAGAGCAGAGGTCACGCAGAGTTGGGCACGGAGTTCGGCACGGACACGTAGACGCGCGCGCGCGAGAGAGAGAGAGAGAGAGACACGAAAGATAGAAAGAGTGAGAAAGGGGAATCGAGTGTTCTGATGTTAAAAAAGTAGAGCACATAACTGGGTGATGGCTAGGCAACGATTAATCACGTAAAATAGGCGTCGCTGGTGTTCCCGCGGTCTTTCCACGATTAATCACGTAAAATAGTGACGCCTAGCCGATGATTTGGCGATGTCCACATATTTAATATCCGAAATATCTAATATTAGTCGTCCGGTCGACGCATGTGCGTCGCTAATTGGCGACGGACGATAAGCAATATTTTTGTAGTGTTATGTTCCAAAAGCGTATAAAGTTGCATCAAGTTGCGCGGGCCATTTAGAACAACATAAAAGTTGTGTCCAACTACTCATTAGCGACATTAATGGGTGTCGCTAATACGTTAAATATTTCCAAACAAAGATGGCGTGCTAGCTAGTAAACGTATGTCCGTAACGTGAAACGTCGCTATTGGCGCCCTCGCTTATTCCTGTAGTGCCATTTCTCTCTTTATTCCTGTGAGGATTTTTTTTCTCAACCATATATTGTTGTCTTGGCATTGCTAAGAGGTTGTTTGGAAGCACGCAAAACTGAGGTGCAAGTGACCATCTTTTTGCAAGTGTATTGCAAGTGATTTTACTAGCGTTTGGGTAGATGTAAGTGTATTAAAAGTTTATTGAAAGTGCCACTTTCAATGTACTTTCAATGCATCTGCACTTACATTAGAACAGTTTCGACGTTTGGCTAGACAATGAAAGTACATTGAAAGTGGAAATATTTTTAGTTGCAGTAGAAAATGAGTGGAACTCGTTGAAAGTAGAGAATTTTGTTGCTTTTCTAGTTCTTTATTAATTCTTTACTAATTTTAAATTTTTTATTTTTCTTCAATTGAATAGGAAGAGTTAATTAAGAAAATATTTTTTAATTAAATTTGTCGTTAATTAATTTTCAGTTAAATTAATTTTTTGTTAATTAAATTGTTTTTATTTTTTGGCTAATTAAATTTTAGTTAGTTAGTTTATCGTTAATTAATTTTATTATTTTTGTTAATTAACTTTTTGTTTATTATTTTTTGTTAATTATTTTTTGTTAGTTAGTTTTTCGTTAAATAAATTTTGGTTATTTTTTTCTTAATTAATTTTTCTAATTAATTTTTTGTTAATTAAAATTTTGGTAATTTTTATTAGTTAAAATTTTGTTAATTATGTTTTGTTAATAAAATTTTCGATAAATATTTTTTTGTTAATTAAGGATATATTTTAATTGTTGCTAATATTTGTTAATTAAGTTTTGATAATTATTTTTTGTTAATTTTCATTAATTAAGTTTTCTTATTTAAATTTTTTTTTGTTATTTATTTGTTAATTAATAATTGTTTATTAAGTATATAATTTCAATTTTCACTTTTACTTTCATGTTGCTATCCAAACATTGGAACTCCGAACTTTCAATTCTAACTTTTACTTTCATCACTTTTATGTTACCATCCAAACAAAAGTGATATAAAACTCCAACAAAAAAATATCTATTCAAACACGAAATTATTTGCGTTACAACAAATTTAAAGTTTCACTTTTACGCTTTTAAGAAATACAACTATCCAAACAGCCCCTAATTTAAAGTGGTATGGAATCTAATGTGCCTTCACTCACCCGCATATAATCAAGTGTAATATTGAGTCTCTCGAATTGTCACAAAATCAAATGTAACCTAGTTCGTACATAGTCATATGTATCCGGAATCTAATGTTCCTTCACCATATGGAATCAAATGTACGATCGAGCTTTTGAAAACAAACACACTTCCATAATTTTTGAAAACTTGAAAAGTGACCTTGTGTGTATTGATGTCGGTAAAGTTTCAATAATGCTAAATTTACTGCTATGTAGGTCACATCTGGTCCCACCTCTTTCTGTAATAAATTATTGTCACGTAACGTTTCTGTCACGTGACGGTCATCCGAATAACCACCGGGTCCCACCTGTTCTTTCTCCTCCAATGAACGACCGACACTTGGCCGTTGTAAGAGGGTTGTAGGCATTTGGTTGTAGTCATAGAGCCCGTAAAGCTTTAGAAAGAAAAGTATAGATTCTTGATCCACCAGATCACCAACAAAACCCTGATTTTGTCTTAGTTTTCGACTTTTTACATAAAGCACCAGAGATGTCGGAGGAACATTTTACAACGAACAAACATATCATCAAAAAAAATAAAAAATTGTCGTAAACATTTAAAATAAAATTTTACATCTAAGTTGAAATACATCAGCCACTACTAGAAAAAGCGGGATTAGCGACGTATTTTAGCGACTCCAATTAAAAACGTCGCTAAATTAGCGACTCCGTAAAAATCGTCGCTAGACGTCACTAAATGGCGACATTTAGCGACGTTTAGCGACTTTTATTAAGATTTTAAAAGATTAGTCGCTATAAAGTTTAATTAAGGTCGCTAAACGTCGCTAAAATATCTGATTTAGCGACGTTTAGCGTCGTAATTAGCAACGTATCTATCGAAAATATTTAGCAACGTATTTAGAGACGTCTCTGACGTCGCTAAATTTTATTTTAGCGACGTTTTTATTTGACGTCGCTAAACGTCGCTAAATTTTGGTTAATTAGGGCTCAGTTTTCTTTTCCCCCATCTGTCGAAAATTTCGAAACTTTTCGATTTCCCCCGCCCCCCCCCTCTCCGGCGACCGGCTCTCCACGGTTGCGGCTACTCCGGCATCCCCCTCCTCCTCCTCGAGCTTTAGGTAATCTCTCTCTCTCTCTCTCCCTCTCTCATATGACACTGACACAAGACACACTTGATGACAGACACGACACACGCACACAGACATGACACACGCACACAGACACTGACAGACACACACGACACACACGACACACACACACACACTGACAATGACAGACACACACGACACACACACACACACTGACACACACACACAATATTTGATCTATTGGATGTCTCCATGTGAATTGAGGGTTGGTATCATGGTGGTGTGGTGTATGGAGGATGTATCCTTGAGTATCTTGGTGTTGCACACCAAATATTTATGAATTGGACTAGTGGTTGTGTGTGTGTGTGTGTGTCTATTTATGCCTTAGAGTATCATATGATATGTATATGTAAATTGGTGTATTATCTATTTGCATATGAGAGAGTGTATGCATATATAGGTGTATCTCGATATATATATATATATATATATATATATATATATATATATATATATATATATATATATATATATATATATATATATAGCTACTGTTATCTGTGTTGGTGTTCATAGTGTCTTCTAGCTGTGCTTGATGTGGGAGAGGGTAGAAGAGTCCAGTTGTGTGTGGGTGTCACTACTGAACTATGAGGCTTCAGGAACAGAACTCAATTCAGTTTGGCCTAGTGCATTAAGCAAGCTGGCAATGTGTTGCAGTGGTGTCGGGTTGGCACTGTGAGGGTTATACCTTAACTGGGTTGTAGTCCAGTGAGCAAGTATAAGGATGAAGTGCAAGGTGCCTGGCCAAGGGTAAGAGGCTCTCAGTGTGGATAGTAGAGTACTTAATTTCAAAGCAGAATATCCTAGTACGACCTAGAAGACATAGTGTAGCAAGGTATTAACCTAGTATTGACTAGTATAAACTAGTATGGATCTACAAGTGGCTTAGAAACATCACCATGAACTAGTTAACCCTGTTTATCATTTCAAGGGCTCTTGGACTTTGATAAATGAAAGTATGTATTATATCAGTTATGAAATGAAAGTATTTCTTATTTTAGACTTTGATAAATGGTCAGTTGTTTTGAATATTGCTTATTTTAGACTTTGATAAATGAAAGTATGTATTATATCAGTTATAATTTTTATAGTACGGTTAAGTTATGAAGTTAGGTGATAAACTACTGTATGTAATAATTTATATGATACATACTATCATTTTTGCAGAAGTATGTAGAAATGGATATGAATTACTATCTGCGTCATCGTTCGTGGATGTACAACCGTCATCCTGATGACATGTGCAGTGTGCGGGATGAATTCATTGAGGGTGTACAGCAGTTCCTGCAGTTCGCCAAGGCTTTCCCTCAGTACATGGACGGTACCAAAATTAAGTGTCAATGTGTGAGATATCGCAACAGGAAATATCATCCAGAAGTGGAAGTTACATATCATTTATACTCGAAGGGCTTCACGCCGAATTACTATCAGTGGACCGCGCACGGAGAACTTGTATCTCTAGCATCGGAGTCGGAGCCCTATGCAGAGTCGTATATGGATGTCCACGACCACGATGCTTACGACGACGGGTTGGTGAACATGGTTTATGATGTGGCGGGGCCTAGTTTCAATTCGGACAATTATGATACGGCGGGACCTAGTTTCAATCCGGACAATTATGATGCAGCTGAGGAGGCACCGAATGCCGATGCTGCAAAGTTTATGGAGTTGCTGGAGAATGCAAGGACTCCACTATATCCTGGTTGTGAGGATCATTCACCGTTGGAGGTGGTTACAAGATTATTGAGCATCAAGTCCGATTTTAACATGTCGCAAGAATGCTATAATCGACTGCTCGATTTGATTATAGAGATCTTGCCCGAGGGTGCAAAGTTGCCTAAAGACTTCTATCGATCTAAGAGGATGGTGTATACGAAAAAATTGATGCATGTCGCAACGGGTGCATGTTGTACTACAAAGACGACAAGGATGAAGATGCGTGCAGATTCTGTGGTGCTGATCGCTACAAGGCTACTGTTAGAGAAAAGTCTGTCGGTGCAAGGAAGCCTACCGATTCGATGCACTACTTGCCTTTGACGCCGCGGTTGCAGCGGTTGTTTATGGTTAAGGAGACTGCAGAAACATGAGTTGGCACAGGCGAAAACAGATCGAAGGAGTATTGGATCATCCATCCGATGGAGAAGCATGGAAGCACTTTGATCGAGAGTATCCACATTTTGTCGAGGAAACGCGTAATATCAGATTGGGGCTCTCCTCTGACGGTTTTACCCTATTCGGACTTTCGGGCTCCCTGTATTCGTGTTGACCTGTGATCGTCACTTCGTACAATCTACCGCCTTAGATGTGCATGAAGACTCCGTATATGTTCCTAACCGTTATTATCCCGGGTTCGAACAATCCGAAGAGGAACATCGATGTGTATTTACAGCCTTTGATAGATGAGTTGAATCAGCTGTGGGAAGTAGGTGCCAACACGTACGATGTTTCTAGAAAGCAGAATTTTCAGATGAGGGCAGCACTTATGTGGACCATCAACGACTTTTCGGCCTATGGAATATTATCGGGATGGAGCACCCATGGTCGTCTCTCATGTCCGTATTGCATGGACCGTACTCAGGCTTTCCGTTTGAAACACGGAGGCAAACCGTGCTTCTTCGATTATCATCAACAATTTTTGCCGAAGGATCATCCGTACCGGAGGAACCGGAATGCTTTTCGTGCGGAAGTTGTGGAGAAGGCCAATCCACCGCCAAGGTGGCCCGGATGCACGATATGGGAAGAGGTAAAAGATTTACCAAGTGCTATCGAAGAGCCTGCTAAGGGGTATAAGTGTGACGGATTTGGTCGCACCCATAACTGGACGAAGAGGAGTATATTCTGGGATCTGCCATATTGGAGCACCAATCTGATCAGACATAACCTTGATGTCATGCATATCGAGAAGAATGTGTTTGATAACATAATTAATACTGTAATGGAGGTAAAGGGGAAGACGAAAGATAATCCGAAGGCCAGGTTGGACTTAGAAGAAATATGTAGACGTCCTGCATTGCATTTGATAGAGGAGGGAAATGGAAAGTTAAAGCAACCTAAGTCAGTTTTCTTACTGGATAAAGAGGATAAAGATAGACTTTGTAGGTGGATTTAGGGTCTAAAGTTTCCAGACGGGTACGTGTCAAACTTGAGAAGATGCGTCGACCTCAAGGAGAACAAACTGGTGGGTATGAAGAGCCACGATTGTCACGTATTCATGGAGAGGTTAATTCCGATTGCATTTCGGGAATTCTTACCGCAGGTCGTTTGGGACGCATTGACAGAGCTGAGCATATTCTTCAGAGATCTTTGTTGTACTAAGTTGCTCGTCGATCGTCTAGAAAAGCAAGAGAGGGACATTGCGGTAACACTATGTAAGCTCGAGAAGGTATTTCCTCCTGGATTCTTCGACTCTATGGAGCATTTGCCAATTCATCTTTCCTATGAGGCACGTGTTGGTGGTCCTGTCGGTTATCGGTAGATGTACCCCTTCGAGCGGCATCTGAATCACCTAAAGAGAAAGGTGAAAAATAAGGCACGGGTTGAAGGCTCTATTTGTGAAGCTTATATTCTCGAGGAGATTACAAACTTTTGCTCGACGTATTTCAAACCGCATGTTGCTACTAATAGGACGAAAGCTTCGAGAAACGATGACGCATATCAGGAATCTAATGATGCAATACTCAAAGTATTCAATGCGTCCGAAAAGTCTTCGAGAAAAATAAAGAAGAGATATTTGAATGACGATGAGTTAAGGGCTGCTCAATTGTATATATTACTCAATTGCGACGAGGATGAAGTGGAGAAGCTAGAGGGGTAAGTAATTAATACGTCCACGTTTACATCATCTCAATGTAATAGTATAAGATACTATTACGCTACTAATCAGCAGTTGCTTCATTATTTTTCAGCACATATAATGATGAGTTGAGGTCGGTTAGACCCTACACAATAGACGAAGAAGTAGAACAAGATATGAGATGCCATTTTCCTTCTTGGTTGAGCGCATATGTAAGATGCTTGGTAATTATTTTTTATTTCTGCACTTGCAAAATAAATAACTTACTATCGCTACTTTGGTATTTAGGTCGATCGTCTAATATCACCCAAGACTGAATCTATTAGAACTCTAGCCAAGGGACCAATTAATACCGTAAAAATATGGCCAAGTTTCTGTGTGAATGGGTTCAGGTTCAAGTCAACAAATGCTCCTATCAGAGACAGCTTTCTGGATCTTGATTCCACGAAAAATAGTTGTTTGTGTATCAAATCTTCAAACTACAAAGACGTCAATCCGGGCAATAATTTTTTTGGCATCTTAAGAGAGATTATGGAGTTGACATATAATTATGGCACAAAACCTGCTAATATCGTGCTATTCAGGTGTGAATGGTTCGATCCGATTCAAGATCAAGGTTGGAAAATTGACAAGCATGGCCTTGTGGATATAAACTACAAGCGTAGATATTAAGGCTACGAACCATTTGTCCTATCAAGTCAGGCTCAGCTCATGTACTTCATAACTTAACCTAGACGGGGGACAGCGAGGTCGGATTGGGTGACAGTATGCAAGACTAAAGCTAGAAATACCTTTGATATTGACGAAATAGCTTATCAGGGGGACGATCTACCTCTTGTAGCAAATATTGTAGATGTGGACTCAACGGAAGTTACTCATTACACGAGTAATAATATAGAAGTTGTAGAATTATTCGAAGAGGACGACGAAGTAGATGAAAGTGAAGACGAGGAAGAGGAAAAGGAGGACGAGGAAGGCGAACAAGATAAATTTTCTGAAGATGATTGAAAATAAAATATATTGCATGTAGAATGTAACTATATTTTGACTGTAGAATGTAGATCAAGGTTGGAAAATTGATGAAGTAGATGTACCCATTAACGAATATATGTATTATATTTTGACTGTAGAATGCTTTGAGATATGCATCACATTTCGACTGTAGAATATACTATATATTTGTGTTTCTCTATATTCATCATATGTTGTTATCAGATATGACAGGACGACGCGGAGGATTCGGCAGGTCCCGAGGTAGACAGAGTGCCACTCCGGTACTGCCTACTGTTGGTTCCGGATCATCGTCGTCCAGTACTCCAGTATATCGATCACTCACATCTCTGACTGTTGGGACGAGTAGTTCCTGGCGTGATAGTACACCCTCCTCCAGCGTTCCTCTTGCTGACGAAACCATGGGGACAGATGAGCATGTCGAGGAGGTCGTGCCCACGTTGTCCCAGTATCAGCAAGATCCTCCATGCGCACCTCCGGAGGAGACGAGGACAGAGATTTGGGTCGACGGTACAAAGTAAGTCAATTAGATGGTTTAGTATATATTTGTGTTTCTCTTTATTCATCGTATATTGACTTTTTCAGTAATCTAAATTATTATCTCTGTATAGATATCGTCCATCGTCGGTTCAGAGACGCCTGGGCCAATTTCTGAGGAACAACTACGGTGGCCCTTGGATCAACTACTCTGAGGCTCCGGAGGAGAGGAAGGCGTTCTGGTTTGCGCACTTCCAGGTAAAAGTATATTAAATAAATCCTCTAATTTATGCATATTATATAACTTATTCGTGATGCTAACTTACTAAATTATTTATTGTAGCAAACATATTTTTATCCTCCGCACCGGGCCGAGTTGATCGAGCGGCTCTTTCCTACCGTTGCCGCCAAGCTTATCCGAGATGCTCTGGATGACCAGAAGGCTCGTGATCGTGCTGAAAAACCGATCCAAGGTTGGATCACGCCTGAGCAGTGGACTGCGATGAGGTCTAGATTCGACGATCCGAGCTACAAGGAAAGGTCTAAGAAGGCCAAGGCGGCTAGGCAGAATGCTGCCAAGTGGTGTGGTGGCTCGATTTCGATGACGGAACATTTTCGTCGTTTGGTATATTTTTTCTTTTAAAATATATTATTTTAATATAAGTACCATAAAATGGTACTTGGAAAAAATATTTAAGTTTAGTAATAAATAATATATTTTTAACAAGTACAGAGGTGTGAGGATGCAAACATGGTGACCGTCTTCTTGGCCACCCATCGCAAGGACGAAAATCTCATTGATGAGAGGGCCTCACAGACCTATGTAAGTATTACTTTACTTTGTGTTAATTTTAATATAACTTAGGCAATTATCGAGTTTTCAAACCTTTCTAGGCCGAGTATCTTAGGCTGCGTGAGCGGACGACTTCTAGTACACCTACACCTGGAGAGGCTGGTACTTCGTCGCAGCCCGCTCCATCTCCGTCGGCGGACGACCTGTGGGTGACCACAGCTGGTGGTCTCCAGAGGGGTACGTACTACGGTACAGGCTCCTATGGCGCCCTGGTTGCGACGCAGTCATCTAGGGCCTCCCCGGCAGCTATGCATTCCACACACCCCTCGCAGTCGCAGCCCTCGCAGTCGTCGGCCAGAGTCCAGGAGGCCGTCCAGGAGGCCGTTGACCGTCAGATTGCATCTCTCTGTGTCACGACCCGCACCCGAAAATCGGGCATGAGTCGTGGGTACGTCCAGCCTACGCCGCAGCATCGGCGGTAGAACGCTGTCTAGGTCAACTAACTAAATAATAATCTCACACAAAAATCGGGCATGACCTCTCCAAAAGGAGGGCAACCACACAAACAATATATATAATCTGCCGAGATCTCAACTCCAAACGGAGGAGCAATATCATAAAGATAACCACAATATACTCAATCACGAATCTAAGCACGATAAAATAACACAGAGATCTAACAACTATAAAGTCTAACCACCAACTACTACTACAACAACCACAACATCAATAATAATAATAATACAACAATATATCATCCAAAATAATATACAAACAAGGTCTCAATCCAAAACCGGAGACAAATCCGGTGCTAAAAGCTAATAAAAACAACAACAAGATCCTAGTGATCCCGGCTACCAACCCGGAAATCACCTCTAAACTAGAGGGTCCCTGTCTGCACCATCGACAGGCTCAGGTCCATAAAACGTCGGACACCAATCCTCCGGATACTCTGAAAAATATGTCCAGTCAGGACTGGAGCAAGTACATCTCTAACAGCAGTTCCATTTAAATGATAAAAACTATAAAACAGTTATAGCAAGTAGCAAGTAGGGTGAAGCAAGTATGAAACAAGAAATATAAATCACTGGTGCATAAAGGTAAAGATGCAAGAATATCAGGAACAAGATAGTAGTAACTGTAAGATACAAGAATCTAAGCTAAGATCAAGTCCGTGCACATGAACGTGTAGTGAGTCCAGCATGAAAAACATGTAGTGAGTCAAGTCCAGAAACATGTAAGTGAGACAAGTCAAGAAATGCATGAGAGTCCAGACTATAAAGAATGAACTCGGTGTCTTTGAAATACTTGTTTCGACATGTAAACGGCTAGGGGTAAGTACGGCTCACCGCGCACTGGGTGCACGGCTGCTATCATTCCAGATTAGACCAGAGGGAGTGATTCCTGATGATGCCAGATAGGAATGTTTACATGTCTACTCGAGTATTTCCCCGCCCCGACTAATACAAGTGGATCCAAGACCCGACACGCAAATCAAGATGAGTCCAGCCTGTACATGAATGATGCCTGTAGTGATGCCTGTAGGTGATGCCAGTAGTGATTCCAGAATAGAGGCCAGAAACATGAAATGTACGTGTCGCAAGTAAATGAATCCAGAAATATCAATCAGTGTCCCGTGTGGTGCCAGAATAATCAGATGATACTATACTAGAAGCTGAATCATAATAAATATCAGATAATGAAAACTATCAGAGAATGTACTCGCCTGACGTCCTGAGCAACTGGCGATCCGAACTGGTGTCGCAAGGACCTAATGCGAAAAGCAAGGTTAAACAGGGTTCTAATGAGTTAAGCAGATATAAAATAACTAAAAATAGGTTTCTAGGGTCGTTCTAGGTCAAACGGGTCAAACCGGTGAAATCTGGGTGAAAAAGTCAACTCTGGGTCCAAAAAGTCAACTCTAGGTCAAAACTAGGTCAAAAGTTGACTTTGGCGGTCAACCGAGTCAACTACAATCAAGTCTGGGTCAAACTAGGGTGCTCCTGAAATTCTAGGTCAAACCGAGGTCATTAAGCTAGAAAACTCACAAACTCGCCTCCTTGAGATACCGGGATACCCTCGGTATCCGATACCTCAACCTAGGCTACGCACCCCGCCTAAACCCGCTAAAACCTACGCTAGCACACGTAATTATATATATATAAACATATAAAAATCATTCCAAGACAAATCCTAGGCTATTGCTCAAAAACCCCGCTCGAAACCCAATACCTTAGTTATCTTAAGGTATTGAAATACCTTGGTATCTCAAGATATTGAGGTTTCGCTCTAAAACCCCTCTAACTAGCTATCTAGCTATTGAATATATACCTAGTTATTAATCTAGGCTAGATAATATATATATCTATCATATTTATATATATCTAAGTATGTATATACCTATGTATATATTTATCCACACACATATACACAATACCCTTTACCTTACCCATACACTTATATATATATATATATATCTATACGTATATAGGTATCTATATCTTAGATAGATATATCTAAGTATCTAGCTATCTACCTATCTAGTATCTAGAAACCTAACTATCTATGTATCTATTCAACTATTTACCTTGTTATCTATCTATCTAATTTAACTATCTAACTAGTTATTTACCTATCTATCTATCTATTAGTCTATCTAGTTAACTATCTATCTATCTATCAACTTATCTATCTACTTACCTATTTATCTATCAACTAACTAATACCTATCTATTTAATCTATCAATCTAACTAACTATCTAGCTAGTTATATATCTATCTATTCTATTTATATAGAAACATCTATCTATCTATGAATCTAGCTAGCTACCTATCTAACAATCTATAATATCTATCAATCTACTAATCTATCTATCTATTAAACCACTCTCCTTGCTACTGAACTCGCTGCTTGCTGCTGCTACTAGCGCTGCGAATACTAGCTGCTGCTGCTACTGTGCTTATCTGCTGCTGCTGCCACTGCTTTTGCTGCTACTGCACCTGCTTTTGCTGCTGCTGCCACTGCTTTTGCTGCTACTGCACCTGCTTTTGCTGCTGCTGCCACTGCTTTTGCTGCTGCTGCTGCAGTTTCATACTGCTGGCTCCCCCCCCCTATCTCACATACACACACACACACCCCTATATATATATACACATATATATATATATATACATACATATATATATATACACACACAACTCTATATATATATATATACACACTAACACACCTACTAACATATATATATACACACACATATTAACACATATTAACACATATCTCCATATACTCACATATATCTATATATATATATACACTAATATCTATGTATATATATATACACCTATACACACTCACACACTAACATATATACTAATATCTATATATCCTCACTCACACACACTCACTCACACTAGCACACACCCTCACACACACACTCTCACACACACTAGCACACACATAAACACTCATACATATATATACAAATATATATACATATATATAAACTCATATGTATATACCTATAAACACTCACTCACACTCACACACACTCACCTACACACTCACACAAGCACTCACTCACACACTCACCTACACACTCACACAAGCACTCACTCACACACTCACCTACACATAACCACACATATATATATAAATATATATATAAAAACACACACACAATATATATATACACATATATATAAACAAACACAACACAACGCACACCACGCCCACAACGCCCACCAACGCACGCCCAACGACCCCGACACGCCCAAACACCCAAAAATATATAAAATATAACTCGAAACCTCTAGCACACACTCCCCGATACTAACCCAACGCGCGCACAAAGCCGAAACGAGGAAACCAAGTCGAAATGGCCGTTCGGTCATTTCGACGAACACGTGGTGCGCGGCTCGGAAAACCTCCTGAAACGCACACCAAACGAACTCGGAATCGGCCCAAAATTTACCCACGCGCTCTACACGATGCCTAGATCCTAGAAAATGCGCTCCCGCGTCGATTCTAGGCCCGTGGCGGAAACGCACACGCACTTAGAATCGGCGACGACGAAAAGCCCCAATTTCGCCCGAAACGCCCGTTTCTCCGCGACACGACTTCCCGTGTCCGAACGGAGACACGCACTCACCCTCACGACTCCCGACAACGTCTACCTAGGTCCATCTAACCTAGGGCATCACCCAAAATTGGGCCAAATTCGGATTTCACCCGAAATTGACACAAAACCTAGTGTTAAAGTCTCTAAACTCACCCAAACTAGTTCCAACTTCCTCCTACGGGTAGGGTTAGGGTCTAGGAAGGTTCTACAACACTAATTACACTACACAAAAATAATTAGGAAGGGGAAAGTTAGGTTTTACCTCTTGGGAGTTGGAATCCCAAGGCCAAAGTCCCAAATTCCCTCCAAATCCTCCAATCCAAGCTTCCAAGCTCCCAATCCAAGCTCCAACACAAAATCTAGGCTCTACCCACCTAGGTTAGGGAAAGATCTAGGGTTAGGGTTAACTTAGAGAAGAAGGAATGGAAGAAAGAAGAAGAAAAGTGGAAGAAAACTTACTTTGGAGGAAGAAGGAGAAGAAGAAGAAGTGGAGAAGAAGGAGAAGTGAAGAAGAAAAGGAAAATGAAAATGGGGGAGTGGGAGCTGCTGTGTTCGGTCTGGGAGGGGCTGAAATGGTCGGCCAAGGATAGTAAATAGGGGTTGCCAAGTTGGGAAATTACCAAAATGCCCTCCCGAAACTCGGTTTTGGGTTCCGGGTTCCAAATGCGTTCAAACTAGTTCCAAATCTCTCCAACTAACTTCCTAAAAATAAAATAAATATTCTAAGCCCTAAAATAATTCTCACAAGGGTGTGGGCTGGGTCGGACATGGGTCCACTAGGGTCTGACATGGGTCCAGGCTAGCCAAAACCCTAAAACAATCAAAATAAAAATAATAAAAAATAATACAATCACTAATTAAATATAAATACAATTAAATATAAATAATCCACAATTAACTAAATTAAAAATAAAAAAAAAATACCCGGATCTGAAAATGGGGTGGTGACAAGCCTATCCTCCTTAGAAAATTTCGTCCTCGAAATTTAAAGTCAATCACACTCCTCTAGGTCAAACCCCCAACAATCACAGTCAAGAAATCCTACCTAAACAACACACAAGATCAGGGTCCTACTGGTCGTGTTATTACAGTCTCAATCGGGGTCACTACACTATCTACCACAGCACAAAGAAAAAAGTCTAACAGGTACTAATGAAGCACACCACAAGGAATGGAAATGACAGGAAGAAGAAACAAGAGACAGACCTGCTAACCCGTCATCCGTAGCATCGGCCTCCTCGACCGTCAACGCATAAGCCCTGCCCTGCTGGGGTGTATCCCTCTGCTGGTGCGGGGCCTGATGCTGTGCCACAGATGGCCTAGCTCCAACTCTCTGATCCTGTGCTCCACCCAATGGAGGTGCAGTGGGGCAATCTCGCATATGGTGAGCAGCAGATCCACAGAACAAACACATCTTCAGCCTCCTCCTACAAACATCCCAAGTGTGTCCTGCCTTCCTGCAGTAGGCACAAGTGGGCGCTCTCTGATCCTGACCCTGCTGCGCTGCCTTCTGTACATAGGGACGCTTAGCTGGTCCCGCACTACCACTGGCACTGCCTGAATCATCCCTGCCTCTCTTGGACTTGAGCTCCAAGTCATCCTCTGCTCTCTGAGCATCTCCTACTATCTGCTCAAAAGTTGCCTCGCGGTCGCTCTTGGTCAAAGACTTGACCGCCATAACCAAGCCCTTGCGAAACTTCCTCGCCTTGGCTGCCTCACTCAAGCCATCTACAAATCTGCCCAGACGGCAGAACTCCGCTGCGTACTCGTCCACTGTCATGCTCCCTTGGACGAGTGCCTCAAACTGGCTCTCCAAAGCACTGAGCGCCACATCTGGGAAAAACTTCTCCTTAAAAAGCCTCTTGAAGGCCTCCCAAGTAAGCCCTGGCGCTGCAATCCTCGTATCTGTGCGATACCACGTCAAGGCGAGGTCGAACATCTGACTGCCCGCTGCCTCTATCTGCATGCTGTCTGGAATCTGCGCCAGCCTGAAGATCCCCTCAATCTGCTCTATCCAGTCATCCGCGTACAGGATCCCTTCTGTACCACGGAACTCCTTGGGCCGCATCCTCTGAAAGTCAATGAAACTGCCTGGCCTCGGATGCTGAATCTGATCTGCCTGTGGCTGATTCTGTGCCACCCTATCCACTGCCGTCATGGCCACCTGGTGGGCGTTCTCAATGCCCAGCCTCATCACATCCACCTGACGGTGCTGCGCATCCATCATCTCCCTGAAGAACGCAAACAACTGCGCGGCATCTACTGGAGCAGGAAGTGGTGGAGGAACCACCGGAACGACTGGGGTAGTCCTCGGATCGATAAGTGGAGAAGGATCCCCGAGAGAAACAGAGGCTCCCTCAACCGCAGGAGTGGTGAGTGGAGCGGTAGCAGCTGCCCGAATACGAGCTGGACGAGAGGTAGCAGACCTCTCCGAGGCAACTGCTGGAACGGTACGATGGGATCGTGTCTTCGGAGGCATCCTGAACACAGATCAAAAGAAGTCAATACGGTGCAAGATACGATATCATCAAGAAAGGACAGTAATATTTCAAAAGAAGCAATTTCAGAATAATTAGATTGGAATTGTTCCTAGTCGTGATTGAGTACACTCTCATCCTAGATCCTAGATCCTATAGCAGGCTCGCAGCAGTACAACTAAGTTGTTGTACCACCACGACATCGCACTAATTGCGAATCGAGACCTGCATGGGGCCGCCACCAAAAACGTGTCACGACCCGCACCCGAAAATCGGGCATGAGTCGTGGGTACGTCCAGCCTACGCCGCAGCATCGGCGGTAGAACGCTGTCTAGGTCAACTAACTAAATAATAATCTCACACAAAAATCGGGCATGACCTCTCCAAAAGGAGGGCAACCACACAAACAATATATATAATCTGCCGAGATCTCAACTCCAAACGGAGGAGCAATATCATAAAGATAACCACAATATACTCAATCACGAATCTAAGCACGATAAAATAACATAGAGATCTAACAACTATAAAGTCTAACCACCAACTACTACTACAACAACCACAACATCAATAATAATAATAATACAACAATACATCATCCAAAATAATATACAAACAAGGTCTCAATCCAAAACCGGAGACAAATCCGGTGCTAAAAGCTAATAAAAACAACAACAAGATCCTAGTGATCCCGGCTACCAACCCGGAAATCACCTCTAAACTAGAGGGTCCCTGTCTGCACCATCGACAGGCTCAGGTCCATAAAACGTCGGACACCAATCCTCCGGATACTCTGAAAAATATGTCCAGTCAGGACTGGAGCAAGTACATCTCTAACAGCAGTTCCATTTAAATGATAAAAACTATAAAACAGTTATAGCAAGTAGCAAGTAGGGTGAAGCAAGTATGAAACAAGAAATATAAATCACTGGTGCATAAAGGTAAAGATGCAAGAATATCAGGAACAAGATAGTAGTAACTGTAAGATACAAGAATCTAAGCTAAGATCAAGTCCGTGCACATGAACGTGTAGTGAGTCCAGCATGAAAAATATGTAGTGAGTCAAGTCCAGAAACATGTAAGTGAGACAAGTCAAGAAATGCATGAGAGTCCAGACTATAAAGAATGAACTCGGTGTCTTTGAAATACTTGTTTCGACATGTAAACGGCTAGGGGTAAGTACGGCTCACCGCGCACTGGGTGCACGGCTGCTATCATTCCAGATTAGACCAGAGGGAGTGATTCCTGATGATGCCAGATAGGAATGTTTACATGTCTACTCGAGTATTTCCCCGCCCCGACTAATACAAGTGGATCCAAGACCCGACACGCAAATCAAGATGAGTCCAGCCTGTACATGAATGATGCCTGTAGTGATGCCTGTAGGTGATGCCAGTAGTGATTCCAGAATAGAGGCCAGAAACATGAAATGTACGTGTCGCAAGTAAATAAATCCAGAAATATCAATCAGTGTCCCGTGTGGTGCCAGAATAATCAGATGATACTATACTAGAAGCTGAATCATAATAAATATCAGATAATGAAAACTATCAGAGAATGTACTCGCCTGACGTCCTGAGCAACTGGCGATCCGAACTGGTGTCGCAAGGACCTAATGCGAAAAGCAAGGTTAAACAGGGTTCTAATGAGTTAAGCAGATATAAAATAACTAAAAATAGGTTTCTAGGGTCGTTCTAGGTCAAACGGGTCAAACCGGTGAAATCTGGGTGAAAAAGTCAACTCTGGGTCCAAAAAGTCAACTCTAGGTCAAAACTAGGTCAAAAGTTGACTTTGGCGGTCAACCGAGTCAACTACAATCAAGTCTGGGTCAAACTAGGGTGCTCCTGAAATTCTAGGTCAAACCGAGGTCATTAAGCTAGAAAACTCACAAACTCGCCTCCTTGAGATACCGGGATACCCTCGGTATCCGATACCTCAACCTAGGCTACGCACCCCGCCTAAACCCGCTAAAACCTACGCTAGCACACGTAATTATATATATATAAACATATAAAAATCATTCCAAGACAAATCCTAGGCTATTGCTCAAAAACCCCGCTCGAAACCCAATACCTTAGTTATCTTAAGGTATTGAAATACCTTGGTATCTCAAGATATTGAGGTTTCGCTCTAAAACCCCTCTAACTAGCTATCTAGCTATTGAATATATACCTAGTTATTAATCTAGGCTAGATAATATATATATCTATCATATTTATATATATCTAAGTATGTATATACCTATGTATATATTTATCCACACACATATACACAATACCCTTTACCTTACCCATACACTTATATATATATATATATCTATACGTATATAGGTATCTATATCTTAGATAGATATATCTAAGTATCTAGCTATCTACCTATCTAGTATCTAGAAACCTAACTATCTATGTATCTATTCAACTATTTACCTTGTTATCTATCTATCTAATTTAACTATCTAACTAGTTATTTACCTATCTATCTATCTATTAGTCTATCTAGTTAACTATCTATCTATCTATCAACTTATCTATCTACTTACCTATTTATCTATCAACTAACTAATACCTATCTATTTAATCTATCAATCTAACTAACTATCTAGCTAGTTATATATCTATCTATTCTATTTATATAGAAACATCTATCTATCTATGAATCTAGCTAGCTACCTATCTAACAATCTATAATATCTATCAATCTACTAATCTATCTATCTATTAAACCACTCTCCTTGCTACTGAACTCGCTGCTTGCTGCTGCTACTAGCGCTGCGAATACTAGCTGCTGCTGCTACTGTGCTTATCTGCTGCTGCTGCCACTGCTTTTGCTGCTACTGTACCTGCTTTTGCTGCTGCTGCCACTGCTTTTGCTGCTACTGCACCTGCTTTTGCTGCTGCTGCCACTGCTTTTGCTGCTGCTGCTGCAGTTTCATACTGCTGGCTCCCCCCCCTATCTCACATACACACACACACACCCCTATATATATATACACATATATATATATATATACATACATATATATATATACACACACAACTCTATATATATATATATACACACTAACACACCTACTAACATATATATATACACACACATATTAACACATATTAACACATATCTCCATATACTCACATATATCTATATATATATATACACTAATATCTATGTATATATATATACACCTATACACACTCACACACTAACATATATACTAATATCTATATATCCTCACTCACACACACTCACTCACACTAGCACACACCCTCACACACACACTCTCACACACACTAGCACACACATAAACACTCATACATATATATACAAATATATATACATATATATAAACTCATATGTATATACCTATAAACACTCACTCACACTCACACACACTCACCTACACACTCACACAAGCACTCACTCACACACTCACCTACACACTCACACAAGCACTCACTCACACACTCACCTACACATAACCACACATATATATATAAATATATATATAAAAACACACACACAATATATATATACACATATATATAAACAAACACAACACAACGCACACCACGCCCACAACGCCCACCAACGCACGCCCAACGACCCCGACACGCCCAAACACCCAAAAATATATAAAATATAACTCGAAACCTCTAGCACACACTCCCCGATACTAACCCAACGCGCGCACAAAGCCGAAACGAGGAAACCAAGTCGAAATGGCCGTTCGGTCATTTCGACGAACACGTGGTGCGCGGCTCGGAAAACCTCCTGAAACGCACACCAAACGAACTCGGAATCGGCCCAAAATTTACCCACGCGCTCTACACGATGCCTAGATCCTAGAAAATGTGCTCCCGCGTCGATTCTAGGCCCGTGGCGGAAACGCACACGCACTTAGAATCGGCGACGACGAAAAGCCCCAATTTCGCCCGAAACGCCCGTTTCTCCGCGACACGACTTCCCGTGTCCGAACGGAGACACGCACTCACCCTCACGACTCCCGACAACGTCTACCTAGGTCCATCTAACCTAGGGCATCACCCAAAATTGGGCCAAATTCGGATTTCACCCGAAATTGACACAAAACCTAGTGTTAAAGTCTCTAAACTCACCCAAACTAGTTCCAACTTCCTCCTACGGGTAGGGTTAGGGTCTAGGAAGGTTCTATAACACTAATTACACTACACAAAAATAATTAGGAAGGGGAAAGTTAGGTTTTACCTCTTGGGAGTTGGAATCCCAAGGCCAAAGTCCCAAATTCCCTCCAAATCCTCCAATCCAAGCTTCCAAGCTCCCAATCCAAGCTCCAACACAAAATCTAGGCTCTACCCACCTAGGTTAGGGAAAGATCTAGGGTTAGGGTTAACTTAGAGAAGAAGGAATGGAAGAAAGAAGAAGAAAAGTGGAAGAAAACTTACTTTGGAGGAAGAAGGAGAAGAAGAAGAAGTGGAGAAGAAGGAGAAGTGAAGAAGAAAAGGAAAATGAAAATGGGGGAGTGGGAGCTGCTGTGTTCGGTCTGGGAGGGGCTGAAATGGTCGGCCAAGGATAGTAAATAGGGGTTGCCAAGTTGGGAAATTACCAAAATGCCCTCCCGAAACTCGGTTTTGGGTTCCGGGTTCCAAATGCGTTCAAACTAGTTCCAAATCTCTCCAACTAACTTCCTAAAAATAAAATAAATATTCTAAGCCCTAAAATAATTCTCACAAGGGTGTGGACTGGGTCGGACATGGGTCCACTAGGGTCTGACATGGGTCCAGGCTAGCCAAAACCCTAAAACAATCAAAATAAAAATAATAAAAAATAATACAATCACTAATTAAATATAAATACAATTAAATATAAATAATCCATAATTAACTAAATTAAAAATAAAAAAAAAATACCCGGATCTGAAAATGGGGTGGTGACACTCTGTGACGAGTTGCTGCGAAGTATGGAGGAACAGCCCCGGTCCCAGCCGCAGGCGGACGATCCGATGCTCATCGTACGATTGGATATGCTCGACCGCAGCATGACGGAGCTACGGGATTTGACAAATGATATTAGAGCCTCCAATGACCGCAACATCATGGAGCTGCAGGCGTCACAGCTATCGATGGGCGAGAAGCTGACGATGATGCAGGATTCAATGGTTCATAGCAGTACGAGGCTGTTATCTACCCTGGATTCTTACAACCAGCGACTCGCAGACTTGGAGCGGGCACGGCCTCCTGGTGCGCCTACATCGACACAGACTCCACCGACGTCACTGCCTTCTCCATCGACATCGGTGTCGATTCCATAGGACGAGTATGAGGAGTTCTTATCCTTCAAGCGCGTCGGTGGTCAGCCTCCTGCAGATCCGCAGTAGTATAGTTAGTTACTGGATATTTATATTTTATTATTATTTAGGATGCGATTGTATGGATATAAATTTGCCATATTCTTTACGTTTACGATGAGATTTGCTGGATGCTTTCTTTTCTTCAAAATTTATTATATTATTCATATTTTGGTTTACAACTGATGACTGATACTTGGCCTGTATTTACCCAGTGTACTAGAATTTTTTCCCTTGGTGCTGCTACTGTGTTCTTTATTCAATTATTTCTACTACCATCATATACCTGATAATGAACCCAAGGGGGCTGGTAAACCCAGAAATACAATTTTTTTATTTTTTTGAAAATTAGCGACGTATTTAGCGACGTTTAGCGACGTTTAGTGACGTTCACTTAAGTCGCTAAATACGTCGCTAATTAGCGATGCTGTAACCAGTCGCTAAATACGTCGCTAATAACGTCGCTAAAAACATCGCTATACGTCGCAAATTGCTGACATGGCAGTATAGCCAGGTCATTAAAGACGTCGGTGTAACGTCGCTATATAAGTCGCTAATCAGCGACGTTTAGCGACTTTAATAAACGTCGCTATTTAGTGACTCGGCGTCGCTAAACGTCGCTAAATTTTTTGCGACACATTAAAGTCGCTAAAAAACGTCGGCATAGCGGCGTTTAGCGACATTTTTTTTTGCGACTTGGTTTTTTCCGACAACTTTAAAACGTCGCTAATTACGTCGTCAAACCAAATTAGCGACGATTTTTGGTTATTTAGTGACGTTTTTAGACGTCGCTAATTTGACTTTTTCTGGTAGTGAGCAGAACCATTAAAAATTCTATCAAACGGATAAAACATAGATAAATAACTGTTATGAAAGCTGTTAATCTTGAATGATTTAGTTGACAGAAAAATTTATTTATTCTAGTTGACAGAGATTTTACATGAAAATTTTATAAAATAAAAAATACTCTCCAATGGTTCTTAATTTCTATCCTACTAGGCAGAAAATAAAATGGTGAATTTAATAATTTAGTTTGAAAGTATGATCCAATATTAATTGTTATGAGTTGGAGAATTTATATGATAGTTTTTACAAACTCTCATAGAAATTTTTTATCCTACATTAGCTACGATGAAAATTGGAATGAGAAGTTTTTCCTAAAATTTTTTTACCATAGAAATATGAGAGATAAAACACCCCAGTAGAGGTGACCTAAATTACAAAAAATGTTATTCGTCACCCAGAATGTTCTGGTGATGCCATTTTCAATTATGTGACATATGATAAGACACAACTAACATGATAAAATTTAATATTAACATTAAAATTAAGGCCAATTAGCGTTTAGATTCCTGAATTTTATATCAGCTTAGAGTTTAAGTCCTGACGTCCAATTGAAAATTTTAGATCCTAGATTTTTATTTTTTTCCACTATACTCTCATTTTTAAACATGTGTTGGTTGTTGCCCTTTATTAATTAACATTAAGAGTATAATGAAAAATTAAAACCAAAAATAAAAATTTAGGGTCAAATTTTTTAAATTGGACAGGTCAGGACTTAAACTCTAAGCTGATATAAAATCTAAACACTAATTAATACTTAAAAATAAAATAACGTTAAAAATAACATTAAAATAATATTAATTGTTTTTGATTAAAATTTGTTATGACAGTAACAGCTTGTGCAGAGATAGTAAATTCCTTGAAAACAGCACACGTGATATGTCATGCAAGTAAAATAAATAAATAAATAAATAAATAAATAAATAAATATCCCGATGACCTCATGCACAAACTGACCACCACTAGTCTTCAAATTCTCTCGTTCCTCCCCCTCCTCCTCGTGCACCACACCACATCACTTAGAAAAACAAATGTGATCTGCACAAATAAATAAAGAACACGTACGTACCTAACAACAGTTGGTCGTGAAAAGTATGCAACAATAATAAATAGTATCATCCGTCCAAAACTAATCTCTTGCTTCTAGACAATCCCAGCACAAAGCAACGGTAAAATAATAAAAACCATCTCCATCTCATTCTTCTCGTGACCAAAACTTCCTCATTTCCTCTCTCTCTCTCTCTTTAGAATTCCAAAAGAGAAAAGGAAGAAAAAGAGGAAGACTAGTTGTAGATTTAAGCCGCCATTGCCAACCACCTCATGGCTGCTCCCAGCACCGCTGCTGACCATGTTGGTTCCTTCCTTCCTTCCTTCCTTCCTACAACTAATTACCCCTATCAATTAGCAGTTCAATCCTCAATAAAACTTTCTTTGGTTTCTTTCATTTTGTATAGGCAATGGAAAGAGAACAGCCAGGTGCTGCTGCAGCAGCAGTAGAGGAGAAGAAACTGCAGCACAAAGAGAAGAATATCAACAGTGCCGGTGTCGTCGAAAAAGAACGAGTTGTGGTGGTTGTGGATTCAATCCACAGAGACGTCGCCGCCGCGCCCGCCGCATCAAGCAGCCACGTGTCGATGCTGCACACACAGCACCCGGTCGCTCCGATCCAAGTAGCCCCCCACGGCCACGGCTCCTCCACCCCACCGCAACAACACGAGCAGGGCGCGGTCTCGCTGAACTCAAGAAAATACACCAACCGCATCTCCCTCCTCCTCTTCCTCCTCCACTTCCTGATAGCCTCCTTCGGCGTCGGCTTCTTCGTCTTCAAAGCGGTCCAGGGACTAATCCCGCAGGCCGGCACGAGGAACTCCCGGAGGGAGCACCGGCTGCTCCGCCACTGGCTGCCCCCCATCGAGGCCTCCGCGGTGCTCAGCATGCTCCTCGCCTTCGCGTGGCAGAAGGCGGTCCGCGTCTGGCCCGCCTTCATGATCCGCTTCATCCTCTGGTCCACCTTCTCCGCCACCTTGTGCGCCGGGGTCCTCCTCCTCTGCTTCTCCCTCCCCTCCACCGCCGGCATCGGCGTCGCCCTCGTCGCCTTCTCCTTCGGCACCGCCCTCTACTCCTGCTGGGTCACCCGCCGCGCCAAGTTCACCGCCAAGGTCGGTTCGGTGAAATCCTCTTTTACGAGAAATAGATTGATTTAGAATTTGAATGATAGAAAATTAAACATCATAAATAAATGCGGAAGCAAAAACATAAATTGTTACAGGTGTTCGCCAAGGCCTTGCAACCGGTGAATAAGTTCAAGGGGCTGAACGGGCCGGCCTACGCGATGATGGTCGCCGGGTTCGTGTGGATATCCCTGTGCTGCTTCGCGGTGATGGGCGCGCAGAACTTCGACCTCCCGGGCCTGACGGTGTTCGGGCTGGTGGTGAGCCTGATGTGGACCGCGGAGGTGATGAGGAACGTGGCCAACCTGACCGTCAGCCGGGTGGTCGCGCTCTACTACCTGCGAGGGATGCAGTGCAGCATCCAGTTCTCGTTCCAGAGGGCGGTCTCCATCAACCTCGGGAGCGCCTGCCTCGGCTCCCTCTTCGTGCCCACCATCGAGGCCTGCCGGATCCTCGCGCGCGGGCTCAACCTGCTCGAGGGGGAGGACGAGTTCATGTTCTCCTGCGCGCATTGCTGCCTCCATGTCATGGACTCCATCTTCCACTACGGCAACAGCTGGGCCTTCGTCCATGTAATCTATCAATCAACTACTATTACTATAAACCTACCGCTACCGCTACTGCCTCTCACACTTGTGGCCTGTGTTCAACTGCAGATTGCTGCGTATGGGAAGGGGTTCGTGGCCGCGTCCAAGACCACATGGGGATTGTTCGAGAGGCAGAAGATGGAGGAGCTCGTCGACTCCGACATGTCCAGCTCTATATGCTTCCTCTCCGGGGTGTCCAGCGGAGCTATATGTGTCATCTTTGCGGCTTCCTGGACTTTCGCCGCTCACAAGCAATACACTGCCACCGTCTCCCTCTTCGCCTTCTTCGTCGGCTATCTCATGGTATGTACTACATTTCACTCCATTACGATCATGCAAATCAAGTATAATGTACTAATTTCAACCAAGTATAATGCTTTTCTAGCAAATCAATGAAAACCTTATCCCAAGGTATAATGTTTGTTTGTGAAGGACGTTTTTTCTAGCAAATTAATGAAAATCTTATCCCAAAGGTGTTTGTTTTCATGCTCATATCATAATTTTAACAACACTTGTTCTTTTACAGCAATTTCAACCAAGTATAATGCTTTACATGTGATTTTCTGTTTGGAATACTATATTGATTGATTTTTTAATTTTTAATTTTTGATTTCTTAGACGAGGATCGGCATGGCGCTGCCCCAAGCTTGCGTAGGGTGCTACTACGTGTGCTATGCGGAGAATCCGACCCCAAGGCTCTTCGACGAAACAATTCCCGACCAGCTCGCGCTCATGCAGACGGGCCGCGGCGTGCGCGTAACGACGCCTCGCTACCACCCGGCGAAACGCTACAACCCAAGGCCACTGCCCTGAGCAACTCGCAGCTCTCGCCGGAGTCCTGGCTAGTGTGCTCGACATGAGGAGGAGTTGCTCCAAACTCAAGAGTATCAAGTGCGCATCAAACATGAAGAATCAATTCGCAAATCAATGCTGGCACTGAATGTTGTTAATGGTCGCGTGATAGTTTGGTTCCAGCGCAGAGTTGCTGCCGTGACCTATATGTTTGTGTCCTTTCTATTTTCGTAACCATTCGAGCTGGAAACAACGTCAAGGAAATACATGTATCCCCCTAAAGACGATCGAGAAATTTCTAGTGTCACCCTCGTCTTTCAATGTCAAATCTGAACCCTACCTAAAATAAATGAGGGGTCGAAAAGTAAGTGGGAGGAAAAAAAGGAAGTGGAAGTGGACTTCGCTATCCGGAACTGGGAAGAAGTGGTCTGCACTGCAACTCCTCTTTGTTTGAAGATAGGGGAGGGAGTGCCAATACGCAAACGAATGAGCAGTAGGTGACTAGGACAAGGGAGAAAAGGGGTTCCACTCAGCAGTCGCTAGCGGACACATATATGGCAGCACAATTATTGTCAGTTTTCTACAGCACAGCACAGCACAGCACAGCACATTATATGTCGTCTGATGGAATATTCGCAGAGTGTTGCAACCAAGAAATTATGTTAGTTAGTGTGTTAATTGGAGTAGAACCAACTTGTGGATTGCTTCGTTCAAAAAGTGAACGTTTTGTACAATGAGGAATTATATTAATCCTTTCTTAAGCTTGATTGACAAACATATATAATCTTATTTTTTATCTTACAAGTGGATCACCACAAGATGAGAAAGATGAAGAGATGGGTTCTCAAGAACGTGACCCTTTCAATGATTCTTCGTACGTATCTATTTATAATAGTCAATGGTTGAAAGATAGTTAGAAGATGTGAATATACATAATCTCAAAGACATAAGGATATCTTTATTTGTTGGTTGTGCAAAATCAATATGTTAGTTGAAGTTTACTCTAACACCCACCCTTGAGTGTGCACAACTCAATAATCTGTCTGTATCAATCTTCATGAATGAACAAAGTCAATATCCAGGAATAATTAACACAGGTCTTCATATATGATCGGCATCAGTCTTTAGTGATGATCAACAACATTCTTCAAGGCAACAAACTAACATGAGTTTATGGAGATATGCATATGTAGATAAACTTTACCAAAACCTTCATTCAAGAAATCTAGTTAAAAAAAATTGTAATCGAAAGAAAAAAAGTGAGCCGATGTCGATACGTCTTCAGGACGTAGAAATATCTAAAGGTATGATCACCCCGATGTGGGTGTCTCGTTACAACCTTCTTAGGGTACAAAAAAAATCCAGTGAAAAAAATGCTCCTAGTTAGGAAGAGAGAGAGAGAGAGAGAGAGAGAGAGAGAGAGAGAGAGAGAGTACATTAAGGTCTAATGAGTATATTTCTGGATACTCTTGATTTAAAAATTATCCAAAAATATGAGCGTTGCAATGCAAAAGAGCTATGCAATTGGATTAAAAGTTCGCGTGACAAACCAATATCAACATTGCTTGATGGTATTAGAGCAAAAATAATACCATTTCACGATAAGTATCGAACAAATGCTGAAAAGATGGAAACAGAGTTTTGTCCAAGGATGATGAACACTATGGCACGTATTAGACGAGAGTCACACCATTTTCAGTTATTGCGTTTTAATAACAATAAATTTGAAATATGGGATCATGAAACAAGTAGATGTTATGTGGTTGAACTAGACCGTAAATGTTGTACATGTGGTCGGTGTCAACATACTCTACTACCATGTGAACATGCTTGCTTTACATGTCATTCTTCTAACGTACCAGTTGAAAGTTATTATCCTGTTGAATTTTTTGTTGCAACACTTAGAGATGTATACATGCCATGTGTGGAATCGATTTCAGTCCCCTATACTCCTCAAAGTGAACCGGTAAGAGGTCAAATTGGAGTACCACTTCTTGGACGTAGAGCTGGCAGACCGGAGAAGAATCGTATAATGATAAGAGAACCGTCGACAAGAGATCTTCGTTGCAGTAATTGTGGCGGGCTGGGACACAACAAAAGGAGTCGTAGAAACCAACCGAGGCAGTGAATATTATGATTGTATCTTTTTAGAGTAATTATGATTCTGATTTTACGTTATTATAATGTTGTAATTGAAGTTGCTGAACTTTCGAATAAAATAAACATCATATTACTGAAATTTAAAGACCAACAAAATATTATCATACATTTATCTATGGAGACCGACAAAATTACTAGCCCCCTCTGTCATCCCTTCTATAATCTTTACAATCAACTCACCTAAGACCTAGCCTATCTCTCCTTTCCTCTGTACCCTCCGGTGGTGGCAAATATAAATGGGAGTCTGGATCAAGGCTGACTGAGCTAAACAACGAAGTGCCAGTCTCCTGTAGGTAATAATTCCAATCCCAGTCATGAGAAGCAGCCTGTGGCGTGGCATCGTAACTCTTGTATGTCCCCTCATTGCTCTGGGATGTGCTCTCGTAACTCTGGGATGTGTCATTGTCATGGTGTGGCCTACCCTCGTAAGGTTGTGACATGCTAGCGTAAGGCTGAAAATATCCCTTGTAATGTTGTGGCATGCCAACGTAAGGCTGTGACTTGCCAGAACGTCTGGCTGTGAATATCTCTCATAATGCTGTGGCATGCCAACATAAGGCTGTAACATGCCAGCGTAAGGCTGCGAAGTGCCCTCGTAAGCTTGGGATGTTCCCTCACCAACCTGTAAAATTCGTGCCTCTGCATTGCTCGAACCAGCTCCTCGATCACGTGTCCTACGAGGACGTGCCTGCCTCTGTCTCACAAAGCCTACCGGATGGCTGTCTAGTATATCAAGTGAAATAAAATGGGGACTCAGTGGTGCGCGTAGATATTGTACAGTTGTCCCTAAAATTCCTTTTGGATCTCTTTCGGGGTCCTCAGCTATATCAGCCAGTGTCTCCGCCTGAATATTTAAATCCACACTAAATAAATATAAAAGTAACATATATAAAAATGATAGTTTATGTAAAAAAGAACACATACCACTAGAGCATCGCGTGCCCTCCTGTCACGCAAGCTCAGATCGTCTAAAGCTCGTAGCTGGAACCGAGGTTCTTCAAATTTATATATCCTATTTTGCACTAGCGGGCATCCATACCAACGTAGAAAATCGACACTACCCTCCACTATAAAATTTTAACACAAAAGGATATGTAAGATCTAATACCGTATAATTTATTTGAAATACCCCTTAACTTACAATCTGCCACCGATGTCATCAATTCAGATATATGTTCCACGTCATGCGTGGTAAATCTGGAATGCCAACCAAGCATATATGTACAAACCCGCTCTTCCATATTTAATTTAGTACTGCTAGAAGCCAAAGGCTCCAGGGGTATCATCTGTTTCAGTCCGAACTGTCGTATAACACGATCAGCTGGATGAAACATGATAGATCCATGTACATGATATAATACCTATGGAGACTGCGGACACGTTCACCATCTCTCACTTCTTGTGGCACACTTAGTGGTTGCCAAACAACATATTTGAAATTCAGCAGGTAATAAATGGTAGGCACAGAAATAACATCTAAAAATTTAATTTAATAATTACATACTTACCTCATAGACGGTTAATGTGTCAAATCGATGCTGGTAAAGAGATACCACTTTTGTCATACAATGCACATAATCTTTATTTCCAGTAATCTAGCGAATGCCTGCTGGCTATACTGTTTGTTCAGCTTTATATTTACTAACTGGTCTACTAATCTCGAAGTGACCGTAACAGCAGAACTACAAAGAAGAACACAAATAAGATCCAAATAAATATATCAGATATTATTTATTTTTATTCGTACATGTATAAGTGTTAGACATTCACTTATATTTTTTGTTGTTCTACCCTTTGATACCTTACTCACAAAAGACGTCATAGAGCGGTATAAATATGTTAACACTGCTTCACTCCATGCGTGCTTTGTGTTGGAATGTATGTCCGTAAGAAATGGTAGCAGTCACACGTTGATCATATTTTGCGTAGCGTCGGAGAATAAAAAAGTACCGCATAGACACAATAAGTAAGCTCTAGTACAACATATCACCTGAAAACATAATTGAATATTGATACCATTTACATTAAATAAATATTAACAATAATTAATACATGTAAATAAATACCCACGAATAATCGAAATGAACTGTTGTAGAGCCGATATGATCAACATGTATGAAAGTAGACCAGAGCCAAGTAAGTTTGACAGTGCTAGTTTCTCCCATGTGAGAGGGGAGCCCACACCAAGGTATTCTCTAACGAGATGTTTTGCTTCCAACTTTTCGTCAAAATATATAGGATTACACTCGATAGGTAATCCCAGAATCTGTGCCATATCCGCTAATGTGATCGTCATCTCCCCGAAGGGTAGCTAAAATGTTTTGAGTGTTGGCCACCATCGCTCAACGATACTTAATATCAGGTCTCTATCGTGACGCTTAATTCGTATAGCATCAACAAAGTAAAAACCAAAAGCCTCCACCAAGACCTTTTGGCCTTTAATTAACTCTTATGATGACAGCCACTCACCATGCTCTCATAATTTTACATCCGGATAATCATAGCACTATATAATATATGTATAGATATCGTTAGTACAATATAATATGCTTAACAACAATAATATCAATTATCTAAAAATTACATTGTCGGTCCTGTGAAAACTAGACTAGAAATGTGAGACTCTCGCTCACGTTTAATGGCCGGAGTTGTAGGTCCACAGGGTATGCGCCCATCATTTTGAAAAGCCATTTGTATTTATGATTAGGACATTACATAAAAAATATGTAATTAAATTGCTATTTAACTCTTTTCAAACTCTTGAACTATTTTACTTGTTTTTTTTTTGTCACGACCCGCACCTGGAAAATCGGGCATGAGTCGTGGGTACGTCCAGCCTACGCCGCAGCATCGGCGGTAGAACGCTGTCTAGGTCAAATATCTAGCTAACAATCTCACGCAATCAATATATAAACCTGTCAAGATCTCAACTCCAAACAGAGGAGCAATATCATAATGATAATCACAATGTACTCAATCACGAGTCTAAGCACGATAAGATAACAAAGAAGTCTAACAACTATAAAGTCTAACCAACAACAACTACTACAACAACCACAACATCAATAATAATAATACAACCTCCAAAATAATATATAATACAAGGTCTCAATCCAAAACCGGAGACAAATTCGGTGCTAAAAGCTAATAAGAACAATAACAAGGTCTTAGTGATCCCGGCTACCAATCCGGAAATCACTCCTAAACTAGAGGGTCCCTGTCTGCACCATCGACAGGCTCAGGTCCATAAAACGTTGGACACCACTCCTCCGGATACTCTGGAAAAATATATCCAGTCAGGACTGGAGCAAGTACATCTCTAACAACAGTTCCATTTAAATGATAAAAACTATAAAACAGTTATAGCAAGTAGCAAGAAGAATGAAATGAGTATGAAACAAGAAAATATACATGTATCACTGGAGCATAAAGATAAAGATGCAGGAATATCAGAAGAAAGATAGTAATGACTGCAAGATACAAGAAATCTAAACTAAGATCAAGTCTGTGCACATGAACGTGTAGTGAGTCCAGCATGAAATATATGTAGTGAGTCAAGTCAAGAAACATGTAAGTGAGACCAGCAAGAAATGCAAGAGAGTCCAGACTATAAAGAATGAACTCGGTGTCTTTGAAATACTTGTTTCGACATGTAAACGGCTAGGGGTAAGTACGGCTCACCGCGCACTGGGTGCGCGACTGCTATCATTCCAGATTAGATCAGAGGGAGTGATTCCTGATGATTCCAGATAGGAATGTTTACATGTCTACTCGAGTATTTCCCCGCCCCGACTAATAAAAGTGAATCCAAGACCCGACACGTAAATCAAGTATGAGTCCAGCCTGAAACATGAGTGATGCCTGTAGGTGATGCCGGTAGTGATTCCAGAATAGAGGCCAGAAACATGAAATATACGTGTCGCAAGTAAATGAATCCAGAAATACCAGTCTGTGTCCCGTGTTGTACCAGAATAATCAGATGATACTATACTAGAAGTTGAATCATAATAATCATCAGATAATGAAAACTATCAGAGAATGTACTCGCCTGACGTCCTGAGCAACTGGCGATCCGAACCGGTGTCGCAAGGACCTATTACGAAAAGCAAGGTTAAACAGGTTTCTAATGAGTTAAATAGATATAAAATAACTAAAAATAGGCTTTTAGGGTCGTTCTAGGTCAAACGGGTCAAACCGGTAAAATCTGGGTCAAAAAGTCAACTCTGAGTCCAAAAAGTCAACTCTGGGTCAAATCTAGGTCAAAAGTTGACTTTGGCTGTCAACTGAGTCAACTACGGTCAAGTCTAGGTCAAAATAGGGTGCCCCTGAAATTTTAGGTCAAAACTAGGTCATTAAGCTAATAAACCCTCAAACTCGCCTCATTGAGATACCGGGATACCCTCGGTATCCGATAACTCAACCTAGGCTACGCACCCCGCCTATACCCGCTAAAACCTATGCTAGCATGCGTAAATATATACACATATATATAAAAACCTATCTTTAAACTCAAACCTAGGCAATTGTTCAAAAACTCCGCTCGAAACTCAATACCTTGGATATCTCAAGGTATTGAGATACCTTGGTATCTCAAGGTATTGAGATACCTCTCTAAACTCAACCCTACCACCCCTCTAGCTAACTAACTATGCATAAACATATATATCTAGCTATAATCTAGGCTAAAATATATATATCTAATACATATATGCATATACCTAGGTATCTACATATATATATATCTCACATACACACATATACACATACCTTATATCTATATATCTTACCTTACCTTACTCTCAAATATATAAATATATCTATATCTAGATATCTAACTATCTATCTATCTAAATAACTATCTAGTTGTCACGCCCCAGTCCAAAATACGTAGGACTAGGAACACGTAAGCATGCCAGCCGCTTGGATATGACAACTCCAATATATGGAAACCATAACCCATACGTACGCTGTAATATGAATATAAACTCACATGTGGTATATATAATGTCACAAGTCACAGATATGCTAATCTCATCCACACAACAAGTCATAGAAAAGAAATACTAACTAGAATAAGGAGTCTGAAATATCCAAAATAATAGTCGGGTGGAGACAAATCCACTACCAAAGACTATAACCAAAACTAAAATGAGAGAGGAGTATAAAGTCTCCAATATAAAATAATGTGAAGACAGAAGTGCATCAGCTAAAAGAATCCATCGCCAGATAATCAACGATGCTCAGAAGGTAAGACCTCATCGACAGAAAATAATGCGTCAGGTCCAGGCCCGTACTCCTGCAAATACTCAAGAGCAGATACACCTGGCAGAGGACCAGGTCCTCAGAGGGACGTAACAAGATACAGAAAATACGAGCCAATTTGAATACAGTAAACATGCATATTATTTAAAAATAATAAGTACGCTGTACAAGACAATCTATATAAATACAAATGAGGACAACTTTTCGACGTATGGGCAAGGGTAGGCTACTCGATCTACCTCACAACTCACACACACGTCAATGGACATCAGAAATCGACATACCGCGGGGATAGCGACCAGCGAGACTCCAGAAATTGACATACCGCGGGGGTAGCGACCAGCGCGACACACGCCCGTAGTGCGAGCTATATACTACGGTTTACCAGAGTGGTTAAAAGCCCATACGCCTAATGATTGTCCTCTATGATACTAAGTGTCATGTGTGTGTCAACATATCTAATACATAGTAATGAATGAAAGAAAACTACACATGCAAGAATAAACAGAAATGCAATAAATATAAAGAAATATAAATAGCATGCAAAAGTACTGTAACAATTTGGCAAGGTATCTTGCTTGGTAAGAAAGCTGCAAGGTGTACTGTCCAGAAGTCAAACGCACAGGATCAAAAGCTATGGCCACAGAATAATATCTACGGATGCTGAAATAAATATCACCAACGTTTCCAGAATGAGCAAAATAGCTAAAAAGTACATCCCTTTCGTCCAATTTGGACACAGGGGCAAAACGGTAATTTCGAGCAAAAGTGGGGTCCACGTGTGGCCCACTTTGCACCGAAAAGTGTGCCGAGGGTAACAGTATCTAAATGGGACAAACTATAGGTCAAACAACTCTAAATGTCAATACGAAGCCAACGGTATGTCCAAATGTGGATTCCGATGAGCCGAACACAATTTTGTCCAAAAAGTCAACTGTGGGGCCCGCCAATTGGCGATTTGGTCAACCATCTCAGAATTGCGTAAAAATTGGGTCACAGGACCAGCACGTTACCACGAGTCCAGTGGCATAAGTTTCGTCGCAATCTGACAAGCGTGCACAAAATAGGTGCGAGTTCCACAAAAGTTGCGACACAGGGTGTGTCCGCGGATATGGCCTGATTCCGGCGCGCACACGCGTCTGAATCAGTCTCCACAAATTTTTACGTGTCCAGTTACGCTGCGTGCACCGTTCGGTACACTTGGTACACGGCGGGCGGTCCCGTTTGGCGGGGCGCGCTCCGTTTTCCAACTTTTGGAAATCTAGAAAAAGTGGATGCGCGTAGTTTTGTGATGAATTTAATTATGTCCACAGCAACTAATAATATAGGGTTATTTAACAGAAAATAAACTAGGTCAAGTGTTCTACATGTATCAAAAAGAATCACCGAATTCGGATCTCTGTGGTGGGAGATACGAACTCGGCAATATGGGTGGTCACCGCAGTTTTCTGCGATCCCAGAATTGGGTCTGCTCGCGCCCACTTTGGACTCTGTTTTTCGCCTAGGGGTACACATTTTTCGATGTTGGTTATAATACAAATATGGAAGAGGGTTAAGGGGTGAGCATACCGGTGAAAACGGAACGGTGTTTGGTTGAGCGAGTCGACGGAAAACAATTCCGGAGCGAAGGTGCCTCGTGTGGGAATCTGTAGTGCGCGAGGTCGGAGTCGTCGGGATGGTTTGGACGGCTTGGCGGGGCTTCTCTGGCTGCGGTGGCGGCTCTAGATGAGAAGAGGGGGTCTGAAGATTTAGGTTAGGGTTTTTTGAAATAAAATATATCTATCTATATATATATATATATATATTGGAAGAGAGGGGATTTGGTTCGGTCCGCGTGTAAAAAAAGGGGGAGAGAATTCGGCTTGCTGTGCTAAGGCTCGGTTTTGCTTGCAAGTGGAATTGAAGGGTTGCATAGGCTGCTTATATTGCTTGCTAGCAATTTGCTAGCAAGTTGGAACACTTGCTAAGAATAGTGGCTGCTGGCTTTGAGGTTATTATTAATAATATTTATTATTATACTTAGTTAATTATTATTTAATAATTCTTTTCCTTTCTTTTCTTTTTAAAATATATATATACATATATATATATATTTGTATATACATATATATATATATATATATATATACTCATAGGAAAATTTATGGATTAGAATAATGCACACCGTTAGGCTAGCAACTGCTCAAGGGATTTCCTACATGGAATAAATTTCGAAAAATTCCTGATGGTCCCATAAGTCCTCTAAGTGCCCGAACACCTAAAATAAAAATTATTAAAAATTTATTTCTCCTAATTAGCCACTAAATACTATATTTAAATTATTAATTAATAATAAAAATAATAAATACGGTTTTTTTTTGAAATAAGGGTTTTACATTCTACCCAACTTACAAAAATTTCGTCCTCGAAATTGACACTAACCCATATTCATAATGATAACTATTGCTACTATACTACATTGGTATCTAGCAGGACTCCTAAAACTCATTGTCTGCTATTCTAACACTTTCTCATCTATTGTCCATACACTATTTTATCATCCTCTAACTCGTCTACACTACCCAACTTACAAAATTTCTACTAGTAGTCACATTCTTTGAAGCTATTGTCTAGGTTTGTAAGGTAATTACATTTATTGGGTCGAGAATCTTGGGATACCTGTCTAGAATCTCATAACTATGACTTTTCCCATAACCGTCAAGTATCATAGTCTAATACTGCCACGCCACCTGGCCAGTATGGCTGCAAGTAATTCGACTACTCTACCAAAATTGTCTTGCGGCAACTGTCGCTACCTCGCCGGCGATTTGTCATAGTCATCAGTTCGTAACAAGTGCCTTCAACTCTTTCCTAGGCATAGTCTAAGTTTTTAGGGAAACACTTAAGGTCTTGACTAACTATTAGGGGTATGATCTAGCTCAACTGATCTAACAATTTCTACTAGGCTACATGGTGCTACTTAAGGGTTAAACTAATAAAGAATACAGATATTGCTATAGTGCATATACATTTATTAAGAACTCATCCTTAGCTATCAAGTATTACTAACACATTTACATTTTAACTAACAAAATAAGGATAAGGTTGACATAAATCAATAATTCATAATGGCACGAAAGATACGACTATGATAGGAAGAGTTAAGCACGAGATAAGAAACAAATATAAAAGGAGAAGATGAGTCACCCCAAGAGGGCGAGATAAGGATAGGGGAAGAATACTACTACTGCTACTCTCGTCATCCATTAGCATCGCGTGTATGCCACCTGGGTAAAATATACCTACATCCTCATAACTGCTAAACTACCATATATATAATTTTACAGCTATTTGTACATCTAAGATCTTGTGTCACAATGGGGTCATGAGTATGCAAAAACAATTATAACTAAAAGGTCATACCTGTATCTACGGCTTCCTGTGTCTGCTCTTCCATACTTGTCATAATGAGTGCTTGGCCTTGTCCTTGATTGATCAACTGGGGTCTAGTCCCCTCCATTTGTGCAGACTGTAGAAGCAGTGGTGGGTCACTTTGGTCTTCTATACTTGAGGGTGTATGCGGTGTTCCTGATTCTAATGCCATAGACCTCTGGTTCTGCTGAGGACATCTTCGGGTTTGATGGTGACTTGATCCACATATCATGTACAGCCCCAATCGACGATGACAGTCTCTATGAATATGACCTATCTTACCACAAAAGTGACAAGTACGGGGGTCCTTGGTTGGATATGGTGCAGCACTATCTGGTTGCTGGTGTGTCAAAGGGTGTCTAATGGGTCCTCCTTGCTGTGTCTTTACTGGTCCTTGGTGACTTCTCTGTTGAATTCCGTTTCCCTTGCTGATGGCCTCCTGGATCCTGGCCTCTGTCAATAACTCGGCATAAGAGATCCGGGGCTGTGAGCTAGTATAGTGCTGGAGCTCCTGAGTCAGCCCGCGGTGAAACCTCTTAGCCTTCTCCAAGTCATTAGGTATTAGGACCGTGCCATACTTACTGAGACGGCTAAACTCTGCGTCATACTCATCAACCGTCTTGTCCCCTTGCTCTAGATGGAGGAACTGATCGTATAATGCGTCCCTTACAGTATCCGGAAAGTACTTCCTCTCAAAGCATTCCAAAAATTGTTCCCAAGTCTGACGCGTACCCAACTGGCGCTCCATTGATTCCCACCAGTGATGCGCGTTGCCTTCTAACTGAGTCCTCACGCCTATCATCCATAGGTCAGTAGGTAGTTGTGATGCTTCTAACAACTTCTTGGTATTGGCAATCCAGTTCGTGGTCTCCTCTGGACTCTCATTGCCCTTATATGGCTTAGGGCCCATCTGCACAAAGTCCTTGACTGAACCAACCCGAACTTGTGGTACTGAAACTAGTGCCTGGGTTGGAATAGGGGCTAGTGCAGCCATTCTCTCAAGCGCTGCCAGAAATTCTAGCCTCTGCTCTGCTGCTTGCTGCCTCTGTTCCTGTATTATCATCTAAAAGAATTGGAACAGCTGCGCTTGACCATCTTGCGGTGCTAGTAGAGCTGGAAAAGTCCCATTAGGTATCGTGTAGGGGGTTGATGGAATTGGATTGCTAGTCGGTCCATCCGGTCCGGGAGGAAGAGGTGGTGTTGAGGTCACTCCTAGTGGTTGGTCGTCGTCCCCTGGAGACGTGTTGTCCCCGGTGGCGGCATGCCCGTTATGCAAATTCATCTCTCTGCAAGAGATGGACGAAGGATTAAGAAGAGTACATGAATCAAGCAGAATGCAAGAACTTAAGTAGGACATGTTGGAAGGAAGGTAAGTTATAGTCAAGTGTGGATGATATCTAAAATTCTAATCCTAGGTGCAGGCTTGTTCGGTACAGTTACGTAACTGAGACAATATATTCTTGACCTGCATGGGCCACCACAAAAATATGTCACGCCCCAGTCCCAAATACGTAGGACTAGGAACACGTAAGCATGCCAGCCGCATGGATATGACAACTCCAATATATGGAAACCATAACCCATACATACGCTGTAATATGAATATAAACTCACATGTGGTATATATAATGTCACAAGTCACAGATATGCTAATCTCATCCACACAACAAGTCATAGAAAAGAAATACTAACTAGAAGAAGGAGTCTGAAATATCCAAAATAATAGTCGGGTGGAGACAAATCCACTACCAAAGACTATAACCAAAACTAAAATGAGAGAGGAGTATAAAGTCTCCAATATAAAATAATGTGAAGACAGAAGTGCATCAACTAAAAGAATCCATCGCCAGATAATCAGCGATGCTCAGAAGGTAAGACCTCCTCGACAGAAAATAATGCGTCAGGTCCAGGCCCGTACTCCTGCAAATACTCAAGAGCAGATACACCTGGCAGAGGACCAGGTCCTCAGAGGGACGTAACAAGATACAGAAAATACGAGCCAATTTGAATACAGTAAACATGCATATTATTTAAAAATAATAAGTACGCTGTACAAGACAATCTATATGAATGCAAATGAAGACAATTTTTCGACGTATGGGCAAGGGTATGCTACTCGATCTACCTCACAACTCACACACACGTCAATGGACATCAAAAATTGACATACCGCGGGGGTAGCGACCAGCGCGACACACGCCCGTAGTGCGAGCTATATACTACGGTTTACCAGAGTGGTTAAAAGTCCATACGCCTAATGATTGTCCTCTATGATACTAAGTGCCATGTGTGTGTCAACATATCTAATACATAGTAATGACTGAAAGAAAACTACACATGCAAGAATAAACAGAAATGCAATAAATATTAAGAAATATAAATAGCATGCAAAAGTACTGTAACAATTTGGCAAGGTATCTTGCCTGGTAAGAAAGCTGCAAGGTGTACTGTCCAGAAGTCAAACGCACAGGATCAAAAGCTATGGCCGCAGAATAATATCTACGGATGCTGAAATAAACATCACCAACGTTTCCAGAATGAGCAAAATAGCTAAAAAGCACATCCCTTTCGTCTAATTTGGACACAAGGGCAAAACGGTAATTTCGAGCAAAAGTGGGGTCCACGTGTGGCCCACTTTGCACCGAAAAGTGTGCCGAGGGTAACAGTATCTAAATGGGACAAACTATAGGTCAAACAACTCTAAATGTCAATACGAAGCCAACGGTATGTCCAAATGTGGATTCCGATGAGCCGAACACAATTTTGTCCAAAAAGTCAACTGTGGGGCCCGCCAATTGGCGATTTGGTCAACCATCTCAGAATTGCGTGAAAATTGGGTCACAGGACCAGCGCGTTACCACGAGTCCAGTGGCGTAAGTTTTGTTGCAATCTGACAAGCGTGCACAAAATACGCGCGAGTTCCACAAAAGTTACGACACGGGGTGTGTCCGCGGATACGGCCTGATTCCGGCGCGCACACGCGTCTGAATCAGTCCACACAAATTTTTACGTGTCCGGTTACGCTGCGTGCACCGTTCGGTACACTTGGTACACGGTGGGACAGTCCCGTTTGGCGGGACGCGCTCTGTTTGTCAACTTTTAGAAATCTAGAAAAAGTGGGTACGCGTAGTTTTGTGACGAATTTAATTATGTCCACAGCAACTAATAATATAGGGTTATTTAACAGAAAATAAACTAGGTCAAGTGTTCTACATGTATCAAAAAGAATTACCAAATTCGGATCTCTGTGGTGGGAGATACGAACTCGGCAATATAGGTGGTCACCGCAGTTTTCTGCGATCCCAGAATTGGGTCTGCTCGCGCCCACTTTGGACGCTATTTTTTGCCTAGGGATACACATTTTTCGAGGTTGGCTATAATACAAATATGGAAGAGGGTTAAGGGGTGAGCATACTGGTGAAGACGGAACGGCGTTTGGTTGAGCGAGTCGACGGAAAACAATTCCGGAGCGAAGGTGCCTCGTGTGGGAATCTGTAGTGCGCGAGGTCGGAGTCGTCGGGATGGTTTGGACGGCTTGGCGGGACTTCTCTGGCTGCGGTGGCGGCTCTAGATGAGAAGAGGGGGTCTGAAGATTTAGGTTAGGGTTTTATGAAATAAAATATATATATATATATATATATATATATATATATATATATATATATATATATATTGGAAGAGAGGGGATTTGGTTCGGTCCGCGTATAAAAAAAGGGGGAAGAGAATTCGGCTTGCTGTGCTAAGGCTCGGTTTTGCTTACAAGTGGAATGGAATTGCTAGCAAGTTGGAACACTTGCTAAGAATAGTGGCTGCTGGCTTTGAGGTTATTATTAATAATATTTATTATTATACTTAGTTAATTATTATTTAATAATTCTTTTCCTTTCTTTTCTTTTTAAAATATATATATATATATTTGTATATACATATATATATATATATACTCATAGAAAAATTTATGGATTAGAATAATGCACACCGTTAGGCTAGCAACTGCTCAAGGGGTTTCCTACATGGAATAAATTTCAAAAAATTCCTGATGGTCCCATAAGTCCTCTAAGTGCCCGAACACCTAAAATAAAAATTATTAAAAATCTATTTCTCCTAATTAGCCACTAAATACTATATTTAAATTATTAATTAATAATAAAAATAATAAATACGTTTTTTTTGAAATAGGGGTTTTACACTAGTTATCTATCTATCTATCTAACTAGTTATCTATATCTAGTATTTATTTACCTATCAATCTATCTATCTATTAATCCATCTAACCATCTATCTATCTAACTATATATATATATATATATATATATATATATATATATATATATATATATATATATATATATATATAGTTATCTATATATTCGACTATCTATCTAGCTATCTATCTTAAGTATCTATATATATCCACATATCCATCAATCTATCTAACTATATATCTATCTATTTATGTATTTACCTATCTAGATATCTATTTATCTATATATCTATCTATCTATTTATCTACCTATGTATCTATAGATATATCTATCGACCCATCTACCTATTTATCTATCTTATCTATTTATACATAACCCTCACTCCCCCTAGCTACTGATGCTTACCCTGCTGTTGCTGCTGCTTAAACTGCTTGCTGCTGCTGCCTTAAACTGCTGCTGCGCTGCTGCCTTTACTGTGCTGCTGCTGCTTGCTGCTTAGCTGCTGCTGCTGCTTGCTGCAGCTGCTTAGCTGCTGCCCCCCCCCCCCCCCCCCCACACACACACACGAGCACGCACACACACATAAACACAGACACACACACACACACACACACACACACACACACACACATATATATATATATATATATATATATATATATATATATATATATATATATATATATATATATATATATAACTCTATATATATATAGACACACTAATACATATATACTAATATCTATATACCAACACACACTAACATATATAGATACACACTAACAAACACTCACAAACACTTATGTATATAAATACACACATAGCTATATATATATATAAACACACACACACACACACACACACACACACACACACACACACACACACACACATATATATATATATATATATATATATATATATATATATATATATATATATATATACATATATATATATATATATATATATATATATATATATACACACTAATATATATATACATATACACACACACACACACTCAAACATATATATATATATATATATATATATATATATATATATATATATATATATATATATATATATATATACACACTCACTCACACACACTCACTCTCACACACCCTCACACACACACACTCTCACACACACTAACACACACTCTCACAAACACACAACCACACACACAAATACATATATATATATATATATATATATATATACATATACACACATACACAAACTCATATATATATATATATATATATATATATATATATATATATATATATATATATATATATATATATATATATAAACACTCACTCACACTCACCTACACATACACATACACTAACACCAACACGCACTCACACAAACACTCACTAACACACTCACATATACATAAAAACATACATACATATATAAATATATATATAGGAACACACACACAAATATATATATATATAAACACAACACACACACAACACACAACACAACGCACAACGCCCCACCAACGCACGCCCAACGACCCCGACACGCACAAACACCTATAAATATATAAAATATAACCCGAGAACTCTAGCACACACTCTCCGAAGCTAACCCAACGCGCGCACAAGCCCGAAACTAAGAAACTACGCCGAAATGGTCATTCGGTCATTTCAACGAACACGCGGTGTGCGGTTCGGAAAACCTCCTGAAACGTACACCAAACCAACTCGGAATCGGCCCAAAATTTATCCACGGGTTCTAAACGATGTCTAGGTCCTAGAAAAAAATACTAACTCGTCGATTCTAGGCCCGTGGCAAAAACGCGCACGCACATAGAACCGGCGACGACGAAAACCCCGAAAACGCTCGAAACGCCCGTTTTTCTGCGACACAACTTCACGTGTCCGAACGGAGACACGTACTAACCCTCAAGACACTCGAGCACGTCTACTTAGGTCCGTCTAACCTAGGGCATCACCCAAAATTGGGCCAATTTCGGATTCCATCCAAAATTGACACAAAACCTAGTGTTAAAGTCTCCAAACACAACCAAACTAGTTCCAACTTCCTCCCACGGGTAGCCTAAGGGTCTAGAAAGGTTCTAAATTATTAATTACACTATATAATAGTAATTAGAAGGGAGAAAAATTAGGGTTTACCTCTTGGGAGTTGGAATCCCAAGCCAAAGTCTCCAAAAAGCTCCAAATCTACCACAACTAGCTTCCAAGCTCCCAATCCAAGCTCCAACACCAAATCTAAGCTCTACCCACCTAGGTTAGGGAAAAATTTAGGGTTAGGGTTCACATAAGTAGAAGAGATGGAAGGAGGAAGGAAGAAAAATGAGCAAACTTACTTGTTTGGAAGTGGGAAGGAGAAAGGAAGAAGGAGGGAAGAGTGGAGAAGAAGAAGAAGAAGAAGTGAAGAATGGGAAGGGGAGATGCTGTGTTTCACGGGTAGGGGGCTGTGGGAATAGGGCCGGCCATGTAAAGTAGGTTTCCAAAGTCCAAAATACCCAAAATGCCCTCCTAACTTGGGTTTTGGGTTTCGGGTTCCAAAAGCACTCAAACTAACTCCAAATCTCTCCAACTAACCCACTAAAAATATAATAAATATTATAACCCAAAAATAGGTCTCACAGGGGTGTGGGCTGGGTCGGACATGGGTCCACTAGGGTCTGACATGGGTCCAGGCTAGCCAAAACCCTAAAATAATCAATAAAAAATAATACAACCACTAATTAAATATAAATACAATTAATTATAAATAATACACAATTAACTAAATTTAAAAAAAATACCCGGCTTTGGAAATAGGGTGGTGACAAGCCTATCCTCCTTAGAAAATTTTGTCCTCAAAATTTAAAGTCAATCGCACTCTCTCTAGGTCAAACCCCCAACAATCACAGTCAAGAAATTCTACCTAAACAACATGCAAGATCATGGTCCTACTGGTCATGTTATCACAGTCTCAATCAGGGTCACTACACTATCTACCACAGCACAAAGAAAGTCTAACAGGTACTAATGAAGCACACCACAAGGAATGAAAAAGAACAGGAAGAAGAACAAAGAGACAGACCTGCTAACCCGACACCCGTAGCATTGGCCTCCTCGACCGTCAACGTATAAGCCCTACCCTGCTGGGGTGTATCCCTCTGCTGGTGCGGGGCATGATGCTGTGCCACAGGTGGCCTAGCTCCAACTCTCTGATCCTGTGCTCCACCCAATGAAGGTGCAGTGGGGCAATCTCGCATCTGGTGAGAAGCGGATCCACAGAACAAACACACCTTCAGCCTCCTCCTACAAACATCCCAAGTGTGTCCTGCCTTCCTGTAATAGGCACAAGTGGGCACCCTCTGATCCTGACCCGGCTGCGCTGCCTTCTGCACATAGGGACGCTTAGCTGGTCCCGCACTGCCACTCGCACTGCCTGAATCATCCCTGCCCCTCTTGGACTTGAGCTCCAAGTCATCCTCTGCTCTCTGAGCATCTCCTACTATGTGCTCGAAAGTCGCCTCGCGGTCGCTCCTGGTTAAAGACTTGACCGCCATGACCAAGCCCTTGCGAAACTTCCTCGCCTTTGCTGCCTCACTCAAGCCATCCACAAATCTGCCCAGACGGCAGAACTCCGCTGCGTACTCGTCCACCGTCATGCTCCCTTGGACGAGTGCCTCAAACTGGCTCTCCAAAGCACTGAGCGCCACATCTGGGAAAAACTTCTCCTTAAAAAGTCTCTTGAAAGCCTCCCAAGTAAGCCCTGGCGCCGCGATCCTCGTATCTGTGCGATACCATGTCAAAGCGAGGTCGAACATCTGGCTGCCCGCCGCCTCTATCTGCATGCTGTCTGGAATCTGTGCCAGCCAAAAAATCCCCTCAATCTGCTCTATCCAGTCATCCGCGTACAGGATCCTTTCTGTACCTCAGAACTCCTTGGGTCGCATCCTCTGGAAGTCAATGATACAGCCCGGCCTTGGATGCTGTGCCTGATCTGCCTGTGGCTGAATCTGTGCCACTCTGTCCACTGCCGTCATGGCCACCTGGTGGGCATTCTCAATGCCCAGCCTCATCACATCTACCTGACGGTACTGCGCGTCCATCATCTCCCTGAAGAACGCAAACAACTGCGCGACATCTACTGGTGCAGGAAATGGTGGAGGAACCACCGGAACGACTGGGGTAGTTCTCGGATCGACAAGTGGAGGAGGATCCCCGAGAGAAGCATATGCTCCCTCAACAGCAGGAGTGGCGAGTGGAGCGGTAGCAGCTGCCTGAATATGAGCTGGACGAGAGGTAGCAGACCTCTCAGTGGCAACTGCTGGGGCGGTACGATGAGATCGTGTCTTCGGAGGCATCCTGAACACAGATCAAAAGAAGTTAATACGGTGCAAGATACGATATCATCAAAGAAGGACAGTAATATTTCAAAAAAAAATAATTTCAGAATAATTAGATTGTAATTGTTCCTAGTCGTGATTGAGTACACTCTCATCCTAGATCCTATATCCTAGAGCAGGCTCGCAGCAGTATAACTAAGTTGTTATACCACCACAACATCGCACTAATTGCGAATCGAGACCTGTATGGGCCCGCCACCAACAACGTGTCACGACCCGCACCCAAAAAATCGGGCATGAGTCGTGGGTACGTCCAGCCTACGCCGCAACATCGACGGTAGAACGCTGTCTAGGTCAAATATCTAGCTAACAATCTCAAGCAATCAATATATAAACCTGTCAAGATCTCAACTCCCAACGGAGGAGCAATATCATAATGATAATCACAATGCACTCAATCACGAGTCTAAGCACGATAAGATAACAAAGAAGTCTAACAACTATAAAGTCTAACCAACAACAACTACTACAACAACCACAACATCAATAATAATAATAATACAACCTCCAAAATAATATACAATACAAGGTCTCAATCCAAAACCGGAGACAAATCCGGTTGTCATGCCCCAGTCCCAAAATACGTAGGACCAGGAATACGTGACACGCCAGCTACGCATTCGACCTGACTCTGGTCTGACTCGAATACGTATAAGCTGTAATATAAAGGGCACTATCTAGATATTCATAAATGTAAACCTCTATGTCTCAATCCACAATGTACATCAGTCTACAAAAAAGAGCTATATGTGCTAAGGTCGGCCGCCCAATAACACACTAACTCGAATAGACTCGAGAAGAAGTATGAGTCTACAAAACTAGGCTAAAACAGCAGAAGAATAATCAATGTAAAATAACCATAATGCCGGTAGATATAATGTGAGTACCTGGTACCATGCTCGCAAGATATGCCACTCCATCAGTATCTCCAAGTGCTCCGTAATCGTCTATGCTGCAAAACTGGCAGGGAACCAGGTCTTCAGAGGGACGTAACAAGGTACAAAAATATAGCATGCCAAGTAAACAGAAAGTACAAGTGCACGACAGGGTACTCTATCATAACCAACTAGTGTGACACAGTTTAAAGACAATGTTCGACGCGTGGGCTGTCCAAAATAAAACCGCAGCTCCGAACACAGAGACACACGGGTCGTACCGTAGCTCCGAGCACAGAGACACACGGGTGTTACCGCTACACTATGAAACAGGATCACTACACTATGAAACAGGATCACTACATATACATATATAAGCGCGTGCAGAGTAGCCCAAACGTCTAGTAATTGTCTTCCCCATCCCAAGTAGTCAATGATTGTGCGCTGAACCTGAACCTCTAACAGTCTCGACACACAGAAGATAACTCAACAGACGCGACCCTAAGGTCGTCCCAGTCTCTGGTCATGATGTCAGTATCAGGATACAAGAATCTGGCACGATCACAGTGTACGAGTGTGTCCTGGGGTGTCGATAAGCTCAGGTACGCATATCGAGATACTACGAATCATCCAACAATCTTCCTAGGATGCTACGACGTACGTCTTCACCCGGTTGTAAACAGGACGCGAAGTACCGAACGTCAATATAACTACGTGCACGATGTACATACGAAACAACAAATATCTGTAAACTGAAATACAGGGTGGCAAGGTACACTTTCCTGCGTGCGGCTGCTGATGACGGGGGTCCGGTACCACGTCCAAGTCCTCAGGTCCCGCAGTACCTAGAGAAGAGATACAAAATCCGAATTAATAATCTACTTAAGACAGACATGTGTGCTACACACAGCTACAACTAGACTCAGTCTCAAAAATTATCTAATAATATTATCGTCCTCAATTCATTGTCTCGAGATCCGATATAATACCCATTCTGGAATAATTCACCTGCTTTCCATTTGCCTGTATTTCATAACCTCAATCCATTTTCTATTTATCCAAAAAAATACTGGATTTAATTATTTATCCTCAACCATGTATATGCCAACATTTATAAATTAAACCCTAACAACTATGTCTACGTATAATCCTCGAAACACTTACCATCCATATAACCATCAATACTTAACCCTAGTTAACATAAGTCCATATGTATATATCACATCCTCATTCAAAATAAAACTTGAGTATAACAATTCACATATTTTCTTTAGTGCAATTGTTTCACTACACTATCATTTACCATCACTAAACAAACACTAGTAATATATTAAATCTCTTTAAACACTACCTCATCCATATTCATATTTATCATCATTAACCTCAATAATATATTTCATCTATCATAATACTAAACATCTACATATACATACCCACAACCCTAGCTAGCATCACTCACATGTATAAACATCATTATATATAACCAAAACAAATTCTGGAATTTAAAAGAGAGAAAGAGGGAAGTCTTATACCTCGACAACGAGGTGGTGTTGAAGCTGGAGGTCGTGGTGGAGTAGTGTTGATGGTGGTGTTAATGGTGTTGATGGTGTAATGGTGAAGGGAGGAAGGAGGAGTTGGATGTGGGGATGAGGGAGGGGCTGTGCATAGTGGCCCACGGTGGAGGGGGGCTGTGCACAGTGGCCGGAGGGTGGTGGGAGAGGTTGAGGTGGTGGTGGAAGTGTTGTGGTGGTGGTGGAAGAGGTGGTGAAGGAGGTGGTGAAGAAGGAGAGGAGGAGAGAAGAAGAAGAGAAGAAAAAAAAGAAAAGGAGGAGGGAACTCCAACGTTGGAGTGAGAAGAGGGAGGAGAGAGAGAGAGGGGTGGGGGGTTTCCCAAGCTCCTTGGTTTTAGGGCCGGCCTAGGGAAGAGGGGAGGAGTGAGGGATTAAATAGGGGGGTGTGCATGAGTGTGTGGTGAGGATTTGAGTGAGTTAAATGAATGAGTAGTTGTGATTTAATATGAAGGAAAAGGGTTTCTTCATGTGAGGAATGAGGGAATTGGTATTGGGACCCTATTTTGGGACCCTTACAAATAATCATGACCAATGAGATGTTGCCAACAATTTACTAATTGCAAATAAGCCCCCGTAAATTCGGGAATTTGCATGGACACATGAAATAACGCAATAATTGCGGAGAAAAATATATTTAAAAATTGTCATGGTGGGGGGTGTTGCGCGTTAGGCGCGGGTCAAATTTGAAGGGCATTGGGATTAATTTAATATTAAAATAGAATTTACAAAGTTGGTAAATCCGATTTAAATAAAGATAACGCATCCCGCAATTTAATTTAATTGGGGCCCGCGGGATCAAAATCCGGAAACGGCGCAAAGGCCAAAAATGGTGGGGGCTCAGAGTCAGTCATGGACCCTTTAGTTGGTCCGGCTCAACGGGTTAAGTTGGTACCCCAAAATCGAGGGTAACGACACAGGTGTCCGACACGGAATTAAATAAGGTTTACGATTTTCGGAAATGTTGCGCAATTAATTTAGAGCACACAAAAGTTGATTTTAACAGTCAGAAAAGTCCATTGCCTAATTTGGCGAGTTAAGTCGAGTGTACAATATTTGTACGAAATTCATGGGCTGATAATGGGCTCCGAATAATTAGACAAAGATCGGGTGTGTCACTGCTTTAATTAATTGGATTAAAATTCCAGGTAAATATCCTCTACTCTAAACCTCAATATCTTCTATCAAAATTTTTTCTGGTCCACTCTAACTATTTACAGAATAAATTGAGGGGGTTTACATTCTTTCCAACTTAGAAAAATTTTGTCCCCAAAATTAAAAGTAAAGCACGATAATATCTAACAGAAATTTTAAAATAACTAGTAATTAAATTTTCCTTACGTAAATTCGTACCTTGCTCCTCAAAGAAGTACAGGAATCGCTGCCGAATAGAATCATCGCGCTTCCAAGTAGACTCGCCTGGTGAATGGTGCTTCCATGCCACTCTGACCAGTCGAATCGTCTGTCCTCTCAACGTCTTCTAGCTGCGATCGAGGATCTCAACTGGCTGCTCTACGTAAGACATACTAGGCCCGACTGTAATCTCCAAATGATTAAGCACGTGGCTAGGGTCTACGACATATCTTCTCAGCTGCGATACGCAAAATACGTCATGTACTCCCTCTAATGATGGAGGTAATGTAAGACGGTACGCCACTTCGCCAACTCGTTCCAAAATATCAAAAGGTCCGATGTACCTCGGACTCAGCTTGCCGCTGCCTCCGAATCTGATGGTACCACGAGGGACAATATCCTCAAAAATACGTGGTCACCCTCCTTGAACTCCAATGGTCTGCGGTGCGCATCTGCCCAGTGTTTTCGTCTGTCCTGTGCTGCGCGCAGGTGGCTCTAAATCTGCTTGACCTTCTCTACTGTCTGTGTCACCAACTCTGGACCAAGTATCTGACGCTCTCCCACGTCACTCCAACAAACTGGCGACCTATATTTTCTGCCGTACAGTGCCTCATAAGGTGCCATCTGTATGCTGGCCTGGTAACTGTTATTGTAGGAGAATTCCACCAAGTGTAGATGGTCCTCCCAAGATCCTCCAAAATCAATCATGCACGCTCTCAACATATCCTCTAATATCTGTATCGTGCGCTCTGACTATCCGTCAGTCTGTGAATGGTACGCAGTGCTGAACTTGAGACGAGTTCCTAGGCTCTCCTGCATACTCCGCCAAAAATGTGACGTGAATCTGGAATCATGATCCGATACGATGCTGACAGGCACTCCATGTAATCGTACTATCTGACTCATATACATGTCATCTAGTATCTCTGTGGATTGCCCAACTCTGAAGGGCAAGAAATGTGCAGACTCGGTGAGTCTGTCTACGATAACCCAAACTGCATCCTTCCCGCTAGGGCTTCGCGGGAATCCTGTGACGAAGTCCATGGTAATGTGTTCCCACTTCCACTCAAAAATGGGAAGCGGCTGCAATAGTCCTGCAGTTCTCAGGTATTCTGCCTTGACTCGTTGACATACCAAGCATCTTGCCACGAATCTCGCAATATCTCTTTTCATCCCATGTTACCAAAATTGTTTCAAGTCTTGGTACATCTTCGTACCCCCGGAATAAATTGAATAAGTTGAGCTATGCGCCTCGGTCATCAACTCTTGGCGTAGCTAGTCACTTGGAACATATAGGCGATCTCCATACCTCAATGATCCGTCTCCAAGAATCCTGAGTTCCGTCTGCATGCTTGCCTCTGTCCTTTCTTACAATCGTCTAAATCTCGTATCTATAGGCAATGCTGTCTTGATCCTCTCCATCAAAGTAGACTGAACCTCAAGACTGGCCATCTGTCCATCCGTGCCTGGCAATACGATCTCTATCCCAAGCTCCTGGAGATCCTCTAGCAACTGTCGCTGCGTCATCAAAAAGTATGCCATGGGCTTCCTGCTTAAGGCATCTGCTACGACGTTCGCCTTGCCAGGGTGGTACTGTAGCTCAATGTCATAATCTGTCATCAGCTCTAGCCAGCGTCTCTGCCTCATATTGAGCTCCTTCTGCGTGTAGACGTACTTCAGGCTTTTATGATCTGTATAAATCTCAACACGCTCACCATAAAGGTAATGTCTCCATAGCTTTAGTGCAAATATCACCGCAGCTAGCTCCAAGTCGTGCGTCGGATAGTTCTTTTCATAAACTCTCAACTGTCTCGATGCGTAGGCTATCACCTTGCCATGTTGCATCAGTATACATCCCAATCCGCTCCCTGACGCATCACTGTACACTACAAATCCTCCTGATCCTGAGGGTAGTGTCAAAATTGGTGCTGATGTCAGACGCTTCTTCAGCTCATCGAAAGCCGCCTGACACTCGTCGGTCCAGATAAACTCTTCGCCTTTACGCTTCAGTCGCGTCATAGGCGCAGATATCCTCAAAAAGTTTTACACGAACCTCCGGTAATATCCGGCAAGTCCGAGGAAACTCCTAACCTCCGTAACTGATGTAGGGGTAGGCCAGGTCTCTACTGCAGCTATCTTCTCCGGATCAATTGATAGTCCATCTCCGGTGATTATGTGTCCCAGAAATGGTACTCTATCCAAGCAAAACTCATATTTGCTGAGTTTGGCGTACAGCCTCTCATGTCTCAGCGTCTCCAACACAATCCGGAGATGTCTCTCATGCTCCTCCTGGCTCTTGGAATATATCATGATATCGTCTATAAATACCACCACGAACTTATCTAAGTACTGGTGGAAAACAGTGTTCCTCAAACTCATAAATACTACTGGCAAGTTGGTTAAAACAACATGACTAGAAACTCACAGTGTCCATACTTCGTCCGAAGAGCCGTCTTCGGAGTCCTCTCTCCGTACCTTGATCTGGTGATATCTGGATCTGAGATCGATCTTCAAAATACATATGCGCCACTTAGCTGATTCAAATAAATCTTCGATGTGTAGCAAGGGTACTTGTTCTTTATTGCTACGGCATTTAATGCCCTGTAATCGTTATGCAACGTATCGTCCCGTCCTTCTTTGGTACAATAAGATGGTTGCTCCCCATAGAAAATACTAGCCCGATCGAAACCCTTGTCTAAGAGATCCTCCACGATGGACCTTCAACTCAACCAACTCTATCGGTGTTAGTCTGAAGACCAGAGGATAACTGGCTCGGCTCTGGGAGCCCATTCTTTAACAAACTCCATCTCTCTATCAGGTGGCAGGCCTAGAAGATCCTCTAGAAAAACATCCTCAACTCTGATATAATACGGGGGTACACTGGTTCACCTTCTGCAACGTGTGCCTCTAAGGTAGATGGGCACTATGCTCCCGGGCTCCCTGAAGTAACTCATACTCAAGGTAATCTGGTGGTCATAAATAATGTAATCACGTCGACAATCTCGCGTCGTGTGGTCTTGGCTCAACCAGTCCATGTCTAGGATAAGGTCTTAGTCTAGACTAAACCTCGAAATAATTTCTCTCGTTCTGTTTCCAACATCAATCCTCAAAAGAAAGAAAGAAAAATTCCTTGCCTAATGTATAATTCTCTTCTCCTCAAAGTTTTCCCCTAAAATTCTATCCCTCGAATTTCTTCTTTTCGTTATTCATCTCTCCAAGTCGCATAGTGCAATTATAATAATGATGTCACCCAAGCACATAACTAAAATTTCCCTGGAATTCGATTAGTATCTCTCAAGTGAGATCCTAAAGTTTCCATCTCCTCTAGCTCATAATCATCGTTCCTAGCTTTGCTATCATATCCTACCACTAGTTTCCATCATCAGGCTATGCATTCCCACAAATCATTCTAGGTTATGATCAACAATCCTTCCAGCTCTCAGTACTTCCAAGATCACTGCTACCTCAAGCACGGGTAGGGTACTACTGGGTCCAACTCTCTTGCCAGACTTCCACTCTAGTTCTAAAATCCAAAGATCCTATCAATCTGTCCTGATAAGGTAGCACTCTTCTCCAAGAAAGGTATACGGATTCTATCTCCTGTCGTCTGGTCTTCGATCTTCTTCTGGAGGGAAGTCATCAGTCACAAGCATTCGTCTCCCCGAACAATAAGGGACGAGAAACAAGGATAGCGATATTGACGAAGATTGAACGAATGCAAAGTGGAAGTCCAAGGGCGATAATCACATACAAAGAGTTTTTTAAAATCGATTATGGATTGAGATCATATTCAACAATCATAACATCTATTCTTAATTTGCAGGCTCGCTTGGCACAGTCAGGTGACCAAGACGATTTAAATCAGACCTGCATGGGCCACTACAAAAACATGTCATGCCCCAGTCCCAAAATACGTAGGACCAGGAATACGTGACACGCCAGCTACGCATTCGACCAGACTCTGGTCTGACTCGAATACGTATAAGCTGTAATATAAAGGGCACTATCTAGATATTCATAAATATAAACCTCTATGTCTCAATCCACAATGTACATCAGTCTACAAGAAAGAGCTATATGTGCTAAGGTCGGTCGTCCAATAACACACTAACTCGAATAGACTCGAGAAGAAGTATGAGTCTACAAAACTAGGCTAAAATAGCAGATGAATAATCAATGTAAAATAACCATAATGCCGGTAGATATAATGTGAGTACCTGGTACCATGCTCGCAAGATATGCCACTCCATCAGTATCTCCAAGTGCTCCGTAATCGTCTATGCTGCAAAACTGGCAGGGAACCAGGTCCTCAGAGGGACGTAACAAGGTACAAAAATATAGCATGCCAAGTAAACAGAAAGTACAAGTGCACGACAGGGTACTCTATCATAACCAACTAGTGTGACACAGTTTAAAGACAATGTTCGACGCGTGGGCTGTCAAAAATAAAACCGCAGCTCCGAACACAGAGACACACGGGTCGTACCGTAGCTCCGAGCACAGAGACACACGGGTGTTACCGCTACACTATGAAACAGGATCACTACACTATGAAACAGGATCACTACATATACATATATAAGCGCGTGCAGAGTAGCCCAAACGTCTAGTAACTGTCTTCCCCATCCCAAGCGGTCAACGATTGTGCGCTGAACCTGAACCTCTAACAGTCTCGACACACAGAAGATAACTCAACAGACGCGACCCTAAGGTCGTCCCAGTCTCTGGTCATGATGTCAGTATCAGGATACAAGAATCTGGCACGATCACAGTGTACGAGTGTGTCCTGGGGTGTCGATAAGCTCAGGTACGCATATCGAGATACTACGAATCATCCAACAATCTTCCTAGGATGCTACGACGTACGTCTTCACCCGGTTGTGAACCGGACGCGAAGTACCGAACGTCAATATAACTACGTGCACGATGTACATACGAAACAACAAATATCTGTAAACTGAAATACAGGGTGGCAAGGTACACTTGCCTGCGTGCGGCTGCTGATGACGGAGGTCCGGTACCACGTCCAAGTCCTCAGGTCCCGCAGTACCTAGAGAAGAGATACAAAATCTGAATTAATAATCTACTTAAGACAGACATGTGTGCTACACACAGCTACAACTAGACTCAGTCTCAAAAATTATCTAATAATATTATCGTCCTCAATTCATTGTCTCGAGATCCGATATAATACCCATTCTGGAATAATTCACCTGCTTTCCATTTGCCTGTATTTCATAACCTCAATCCATTTTCTATTTATCCAAAAAAATACTGGATTTAATTATTTATCCTCAACCATGTATATGCCAACATTTATAAATTAAACCCTAACAACTATGTCTACGTATAATCCTCGAAACACTTACCATCCATATAACCATCAATACTTAACCCTAGTTAACATAAGTCCATATGTATATATCACATCCTCATTCAAAATAAAACTTGAGTATAATAATTCACATATTTTCTTTAGTGTAATTGTTTCACTACACTATCATTTACCATCACTAAACAAACACTAGTAATATATTAAATCTCTTTAAACACTACCTCATCCATATTCATATTTATCACCATTAACCTCAATCATATATTTCATCTATCACAATACTAAACATCTACATATACATACCCACAACCCTAGCTAGCATCACTCACATGTATAAACACCATTATATATAACCAAAAAAAAATTCTGGAATTTAAAAGAGAGAAAGAGGGAAGTCTTATACCTCGACAACGAGGTGGTGTTGAAGCTGGAGGTCGTGGTGGAGTAGTGTTGATGGTGGTGTTAATGGTGTTGATGGTGTAATGGTGAAGGGAGGAAGGAGGAGTTGGATGTGGGGATGAGGGAGGGGCTGTGCACAGTGGCCCACGGTGGAGGGGGGCTGTGCACAGTGGCCGGAGGGTGGTGGGAGAGGTTGAGGTGGTGGTGGAAGTGTTGTGGTGGTGGTGAAAGAGGTGGTGAAGGAGGTGGTGAAGAAGGAGAGGAGGAGAGAAGAAGAAGAGAAGAAAAAAAAGAAAAGGAGGAGGGAACTCCAACGTTGGAGTGAGAAGAGGGAGGAGAGAGAGAGAGGGGTGGGGGGTTTCCCAAGCTCCTTGGTTTTAGGGCCGGCCTAGGGAAGAGGGGAGGAGTGAGGGATTAAATAGGGGGGTGTGCATGAGTGTGTGGTGAGGATTTGAGTGAATTAAATGAATGAGTGGTTGTGATTTAATATGAAGGAAAAGGGTTTCTTCATGTGAGGAATGAGGGAATTGGTATTAGGACCCTATTTTGGGACCCTTACAAATAATCATGACCAATGAGATGTTGCCAACAATTTACTAATTGCAAATAAGTCCCCGTAAATTCGGGAATTTGTATGGACACATGAAATGACGCAATAATTGCGGAGAAAAATATATTTAAAAATTGTCATGGTGGGGGGTGTTGCGCGTTAGGCGCGGGTCAAATTTGAAGGGCATTGGGATTAATTTAATATTAAAATAGAATTTACAAAGTTGGTAAATCCAATTTAAATAAAGATAACGCATCCCGCAATTTAATTTAATTGGGGCCCGCGGGATCAAAATTCGGAAACGGCGCAAAGGCAAAAAATGGTGGGGGCTCAGAGTCAGTCGTGGACTCTTTAGTTGGTCCGGCTCAATGGGTTAAGTTGGTACCCCAAAATCGAGGGTAACGACACAGGTGTCCGACACGGAATTAAATAAGGTTTACGATTTTCGAAAATGTTGCGCAATTAATTTAGAGCACACAAAAGTTGATTTTAACAGTCAGAAAAGTCCATTGCCTAATTTGGCGAGTTGAGTCGAGTGTACAATATTTGTACAAAATTCATGGGCTGATAATGGGCTCCGAATAATTAGACAAAGATCGGGTGTGTCACTGCTTTAATTAATTGGATTAAAATTCCAGGTAAATATCCTCTACTCTAAACCTCAATATCTTCTATCAAAATTTTTTCTGGTCCACTCTAACTATCTACAGAATAAATTGAGGGGGTTTACACCGGTGCTAAAAGCTAATAAGAACAATAACAAGGTCTTAGTGATCCCGGCTACCAACCCGAAAATCACTCCTAAACTAGAGGGCCCCTGTCTGCACCATCGACAGGCTCAGGTCCATAAAACGTTGGACACCACTCCTCCGGATACTCTGGAAAAATATGTCTAGTCAGGACTGGAGCAAGTACATCTCTAACAGCAGTTCCATTTAAATGATAAAAACTATAAAACAGTTATAGCAAGTAGCAAGAAGAATGAAATGAGTATGAAACAAGAAAATATACATGTATCACTGGAGCATAAAGATAAAGATGCAGAAATATCAGAAGAAAGATAGTAATGACTGCAAGATACAAGAAATCTAAACTAAGATCAAGTCTGTGCACATGAACGTGTAGTGAGTCCAGCATGAAATACATGTAGTGAGTCAAGTCCAGAAATATGTAAGTGAGACCAGCAAGAAATGCAAGAGAGTCCAGACTATAAAGAATGAACTCGGTGTCTTTGAAATACTTGTTTCGATATGTAAACGGCTAGGGGTAAGTACGTCTCACCGCGCACTGGGTGCGCGGCTGCTATCATTCCAGATTAGATCAGAGGGAGTGATTCCTGATGATTCCAGATAGGAATGTTTACATGTCTACTCGAGTATTTTCCCGCCCCGACTAATACAAGTGAATCCAAGACCCGACACGTAAATCAAGTATGAGTCCAGCCTGAAACATGAGTGATGCCTGTAGTGATGCCTGTAGGTGATGCCGGTAGTGATTCCAGAATAGAGGCCAGAAACATGAAATATACGTGTCGCAAGTAAATGAATCCAAAAATACCAGTCTGTGTCCCGTGTTGTGCCAGAATAATCAGATGATACTATACTAGAAGCTGAATCATAATAATCATCAGATAATGAAAACTATCAGAGAATGTACTCGCCTGACGTCCTGAGCAACTAGCGATCCGAA